>VZSE01009483.1:2780172-3000056 GCA_013398275.1 Promerops cafer | reverse complement strand
TTTTTTTTTTTTTTTTTTTATTATGTCCTGGAAAAAAACAAAATGAAAATGTCTCTGATGCTTCTTTCTTTCTGGCTGCTTTCCTTTGCTTTATTTTAAAAGCATATTTAGTGAAAAGTTTGTGAGAGCAGTGCTTTGTTTTGAATACAGTAAATGTGGGGATTTGACAAGTTCTAGGAATCTTCAGCTTCGAGTATTGCCAGTCTATTCTCAATTTTCTTTTTCTGAACTTCAGATGTCAGCATCAGACAGTCAAAATTTACCAGCTTATTAACAGAAATGCTGCGCACATGTGCAGGAAAAATTGGACACTCTATGTGAAATTATTCAGCAATCATTACGGGTAAGAACTCCTTGTTACTGTCCATCATAAGCAAGCAGAGTGTAGCTTGCATGTCTTACATAGCGCTCTGACAGAGGTTCAGCCAAGCCCCCAGTGGGAGCTCCCTGGGTTTCTTTGAGTCAGCTCTTTCAACAGGCCCACTCATGCTCTGTGAAAAGTTCTGCCAGCTGCTGCTGCACGCACAGGAACCTCTATCAAAATCAATTTAGAGAACTGCCTGATTTCGCTTGCTGGCATCGGATCTTCTATTTTATCTGGCAATTTTAAGCAATTTTTAACTGGAAAGGACATCAAGTCAGCAAGATAATGATAATACTGTGGCGTTCATTGTGGTTTGTCTCTTAAGAATGAGCTTTGCTTTAGCCCCAGTAAATGTAAAATAAAAAAAAAATCTACAATACTGATTTATAATAAATAACTGAAGGAAATTCTTCTCTCCCACTTTTGGAAACAGAAGGGAAGCAGAAGTTGCATTAGATGACTAGGCTGGGTATTTCCCTAGAAAGAAACAAGGCAGCTCATGGTTTTGTTCTGGGTTGGCCAAATACCTTTGAAGATACCTTCAAATACCTTTTTGAAATTGATGTACTAGCACTTCACTGTCAAAACTGCAATGACATGTACTTAAATTTGCAATCAGTTCACTGTAAAAGCATATATAGAAATACATTCTGTCTCACTTCTGATAAGAAAAACAGGTGACACTTTTTTCCCTTGCCTAAAGTAAGCTTTAAAATAAATCTGCTTGACAAGATTTAACTTTAGGTCCTGCAAGGGTTGGTGATAGCACAAAAGATAGAAGGAGAATCAGGAAATGGCACAGTCATTGGAGAAAAATCCTGAGACAAGATCCCTGTACAAAAATAAAAGGAAACTCCTGCGAGCCTTGAAAAATATCCTGCACACATTGATAAAAAAGCCTTTAAAGTCATTCTTCAAAAAAATAAACTGAACTGACATATCAAGTCATTATGATTTCTTCTTCATGACCTTCCTCTATATCCTTATGCACTAGATGAAACCAAACCCAGGGAACAAAAGTGCAAAGTAACAAAACCAGAATAATAGCTTTCCCTGTTTTGTTCCAGGGTTTCTCTGGAGAAGAGACTGCTATTTAACTCCCATGCCACTGAAGTCATATTCAGGCAAGCATGTGAAAACCAAGATATCTGATTTTTATCGAGGACATCACACTGTCATTTTGTGTAATTCTTTGTTCCCCAAAACTGGCTATTCATGTGCCCTGTTATTTTACCTCAGTATGGCACATAGCTCACAGTCTGAAAAAACTGGAGTGGCAGCTCTGAGCAGGAAAGTAGACAGGAGGTAGGACAGCACAGACAGCAAGGCCACAGCATTTTAAGGATGGCTGCACCCTAGTAAGGATCTCCAGTCTTTGCCCACATGCAACAGTAGCTGTGAGTGGCACTTCTGCCTCTCCAAGCTGCCAGGGCTCAACCCTTACATTGAAACTAAAGGTATTTACATATATTGATATTACCTGCAGGAAAATATTGTCAAATGCATGAACACCCCTCAGGGAAGGCTTACTGTGTGTGCTGTGACCAGTTAGGAGACTGGGGAAAGAGCAGGCTGAATAGCCATACTGATATGCTTCTCATCCTCCTTTGCTTGCCAGTGTGGGAACAACACAGGTACAGGATCAGTCCTCAGATGCATGCTAGAGAATAGCATGAGGCTCCCCTGTGGTGCAAACAGATTTATTTCTGGAGTGATGCTTGTTTCTATGCTGTCACATGGCCAAGAGAATTACTCATTTCTTGAAGTCTGTCGGGAGGCAAGGCTGTATGTATGGAGATCGGGCTTTGCCAAGCAGGTCCAAGAACAGACTCGAGGCACCTTAACATTACTCAAGGGTTCTGCAAAGATGGGGTTGTCACTGCAGCCATTTCTCAGAGGCACCCCTCAAGACACCCTGAGTATAATGTAAACAGGGTGTGCATCGTCAGAGAACTGACTCTGAAGGTTCAAATGTTTGCACATGCTAATTAGGTAACAGCAGACCACACACATTCTAGGAACAGCCAGATCACTACCATATATGATGCAAGAATTTTCCAGGATCTTATAAATGACAGGAACTGGTGAGATGCATATTATGTCAATAAGCTCTCCTGGGTGACAAGTATTAATTCCAAACAAAAATCAAATCAAGCCTATTCAGGTACAGAACAGTCTTCTTCCATGAGGAGGATGAAAAAATAAAGGAATCCCTTTCCCCTTCTCACAATTTCAAAGACCTCTTACTAGAGTAGCAGTGATGCATGCATACCTGGGGGTTTGGGAACCCCAGGTCACACCATATGGACAGCGACGAAGCAAACCAGCATCCCCCTGCACGGACTGCCAAACATTCAGAAACCTAACAAAGCAATGTGAATGTGGCTAATGGAGCAAGGGAACAGGCTTACAACCTGATCCACAAAGGGAAACAGTGACATAACTTTGGGGCTTTCTATCAATTCCAAAGGAGTAAATTCTCTGTAGGCTTCTGCAAGGAAGTCCTAAACCCTTTTACTGACATTGGATGTGTGGGTGAAATCACTCCTATCAGTGATTATCCCTGCTGTGGTATCACGATTAAGAAGCTGTGTTGGTCCATCTCCACAAAGAATCCCAAGGCATTATCACCACCTACTTGTTGTTCTCACTCAGCATTACTGCCACGGATTTGATAAGGTGAAAAATTTATCTTTCAAGAAAACTGGCTGAAAAACTAAGGGCAGAACAACACATAAAGGGTTTTCAGAACCCACAGTACTTCTGGTGATCAGCATTCTGTGTATCTATTTTTATTCCTTATCTCTAACCAGTCTGGGTCTCTGCTTCATCCTCAAACCAGTTTTTTTGTGAGTCACATCAGATTAGAAATACATTCCACTATGAGAAAAATCTTTCGCAACTGATCCAAAAAGAAACAATAACAGAAACCCCCGCATATTACATTTGGAGCCTCTTTAAAAAACAAACAAAACAATGCAAGACACTGAAAAATACTGACAGGTTTCCTTATGGTCTTGTTTAGAATTGTACTGCAGCTGAAGCTACTTGTAGGATATCCTGTGGGTGACACACCAGGTAGTCAGTATAGGAGAAAAAGAAACTGGACATTTGAATACAAGGCTTTGTTCTGTATTTTTTCTACACAATCTGTAACTACATCAGTTACCCCTCCATCTCCATCAGTTCAAAGGATTTGTTTGGTTTGTCCAGTGTATGGACACTAACTGAACATCCTAACTTTGAGTACTGTACATAAGCCCCTCATTACAAGAAAGAAAATGAGGTGCTGAGGCACATCCAAAGAGAAACGAAGCTCAGGAAGGGTCTGGAGCACGAGTCTGATGAGGAGTGGCCAAGGGAGCTGGGGATGTTTAGCCTGGAGAAGAGAAAGCTCAGTGAGACCTCATCACTCTCTACAACTCCCTGAAAGGAGGGTGCAGCCAGGTGGGGCTTGATCTCCCAAGTAACAAGCAATAGGACAAGAGCGAGTGTAATTAAGCAACCCCAAGTGAGATTTTGATTGGATATTAGGAAAGGTTTCTTCATTGTAGGGGTTGCCAAACACTGGAACAGGCTACTCAGAGAAGCATTTGAGTCACTACACCTAGAATTATTTAAAAGATTTGTAGATGTGACACTAAGGCATGTGGTTTAGTGGTGGGCTTGGAGGTGCTATGTGGACTCAATCTTAGGGTCTTTTTCAAACTAAACATTTCTACGAGTCTTTGATTGTATTACAAACTCATCACTGAATTCCTAAGCATTTTATTTTATCCTGTATTAATTCATGTGAACTGTGTGCCAGGCCTTACCACAAGAAGTGCTGATGGAAGTTTTGCCATTGATTTTAGTGCAACAAAAGTCATTATGGCTATTTCTCAAGTTTTTAATGGACCTAGTGCTTAATAAACAGTTTTACAGAGTCTCAACATCATCAAGTTCCAAGGCACAGCAGGGCTAAAATACATTGGCAGGAAGTTTGAACAGAAGGTAAAAGTGTGTCCTCTTGCACCATCTCCAAATACACAGAGCTCTAATTAACAAAGCAGAAACATGGGATGTTGGCCTTCACAGTGTGGGATACAGATCAAAAAGGAAACATGAAACCGAAGATTACTCAAGTACAATAAGAAGCTCAAGATCATGGAGGATTTATTCACTACCAAAAATATTAGAGCCAAACCCAAACTCACAAAAGAAAGTATCTCCAGTTTCACACTGTAAACAGGACACTTCCTTAGCTTTCTAAACAAGAGACTGATTTGAAACAAATGGCCAAACAACTCTATGCAATCCAGTATTTCAGCCAAGAGAACCTCACCAGAAGCAGTGATATAAGTGCTCTCTTTTATCCAAAATGTGGTATAATGTAATCAACCTCATAAATACAATAGCAGGAATTTTGGAGGCAATTCTTGAATACAGCTTGAATCAACTGACTAAAAGATTACTACTAATTTTCCCTCCATTAGTGGGCAAATTCTTACTATAGAGAATGCCAACACACAGCCTTCATGGTATTTCTTAGGACTCTTTTAGTATCTTGATGTCAAATCCCTGCAGGTGCACAAAAGCCAGAGCAAGCCAGGACAGCCCTTCTTTGGGGTTGAGATCATGCTAAAAACTTCTGAGAGTTAACCCAAGGTTTCTCATCTGGGTAAGCAAAACTGAGTGCAGCTACACAAGGAATGGAGAAGGATGGCAAGAAAAGGGACACAGCTGGGCCCACAGATGTAAAGAACCAGACTCCACGTTCCTGCTACTGCTGCACACGGAGAAAGGGGGAGATTGGGAAAAAGGAAGAGCAGGATGGATGAGATAGGAAAGGCAAGCCCCACTTCTTAGGACCAATGTGTTCCAGCCATTGCCACTCCTCTCTTCAGCTGTAGTAGATGCTATTGCAGAATGGCTGAGGTTGGAAGTGACCTCAAGAAACCACAATTACTGCTCTGGAGACAACAAGGAGATGGTGTTTTGAGGCCCTTGAGACTCTGGAATCACATGCGGATACCTACCCTGTGTCCAGTGCCAGTCCTGTAAGATATCTTAATTGTTTTTAAGGAGATCAGTCTGTAATTTGCTACAGATATATTTTAATATTAGCCAGACTATCCATAGGAAAAGACTGCAGTATTAAACACATAAACTCGTGCTGCATCTTTTGTTTATATAGTTTAATTAGAGGTATGAAATAAAAGCCATTCCCCGTCCTTCTGATTTACAGCTCCCCAAATGAGTTTCTTGCTGTATAAATAATATACAGTTTGTGGCTATGTTCATTTTATGTAATTGTTACACACAGTCTAAAGAAGGAGTGACAGAAATATATTGTAGTGCATTTATATATTACTTTGTTCAAGAAATTTCTGCCTTGATTATCCTTTTTCTAGTATGTTCCTTTTCAATTAATAAAAACTTTAATAATGTGAAAATTACTTTCAGAATATCAACTAGCAACCTGAAAAACTGACAAGACATTATTAAACATAACTGCTTTCAACCCAAATTCCATAAATTACATAGCTACCAAAATCATGTAAAGACCTTAACTACCCTGAATTGTTAGGCTCAAATATTGGTCTAACAGTTCACTGTTCAACTAGGACTTAAAATATGATATTAAACCTGGGGTGTGTTTTTTGGTTTTTTTTTGGTTTTTTTTGTTTTTTTTTTTGTACTCTAAAAAAAAATCCTAGGTACAATATTTTTATGATTTTAACACTGATTTAGAACCAACTATATATCAAGTGTACTTAACCTCATTTCATTGTGCTTTTGTCCTTAACTTATGTATTCTGTACAATCGTTTGGACAATGCTCTCAAGCACATGGTGTGACTCTTGGGAATGTCCTGTGCAGGGCTAAGAGCTGGACTCAAAGATCATTCTTGCTCCCTTCCAACTAAACATATTTTGTGATTCTATGATAGGTGACTATCTCTTTTGCTATATTAGACAATATTCTAAAGATAAAAACTATATTTATTCTGTAAGTGCATGTACAAAAGATTCATACCTACAATATATATACTTTTTTTACTTTGATAGACTAAATACAACTGACAAAAACATAGCAACAAAGGCTTTTCTCCCTGTAGAAAAGCCAAGTTACATATGCCTTCTTTGCATCTGTCTTTGATAGTAAGACCGGTTTGCTTTGGGTATCCAGCCTCCTGTGCTGGAAGAGAGGGACAGGGAGCAGAATGAAGCCCCCAGAATCCAAAAGGAAATGGTCAGTGACTTGCTACACCACTTAGACATGAGTCTATGGGGACAGATGGGATCCACCCATGGGTCCTGAGAGCCTGTAGAAGTGCTCACCAAGCCACACTCCACCATTTACCAACAGTGCTAGCAAATCTGGAAGGTCCAGTTAACTGGAGGTCAGCAAACGTGACACCCATCTACAAGACTGGCCAGAAGGAGGACACAGAAATACAGGCCTGTCAGCCTGACCTCAGTGCAGGGAAAAGTCATAGCACAGCTCATCAACAGCTCGTCAACATCACGCAGAACATGCATGACAACCAGGGGATCAGGCCCAATCAGCATGGCTATAGGAAAGGCAGGTCCTCACGGACCAACTTGATCTCCTTCTGTGACCAGGTGACCCACTCAGTGGATAAGGGGAAGGCTGTGGATGTTGTCTGCCTGGACTTTATGTAGTGGGTTTACCCTGGCTGGACACCAAGTGCCCATCAAGGCTCTCTATCACTCCCCTTCTCAGTGGGAGAAGGGAGAGAAAGTAAGATGGAAAACAACTTGTAGCTTAAGGTAAGGCACTTTACTAAAGCAAAAGAACCCTGGAAATTTTGTGTGTATAAACAAAGAGAAAAAAGTTTATTCTCCACTTTCCATCAGGGGGTGATATCCTGCCACTTCCCAAGAAGCAAAGTTGCGTGTAGTAATTGCTCTGGAAGGCAAATGTAAAATAACAAATGCTCCCCATTCCTCCTCCCTTCATTAGCTTTTATATCTGAGCTGATGTCATATGGTATGCAATACCCCTTTGGTTAATTTGGGCTTGGTTGTGTCCCCTCCCAGGACCTTTCCCTCTCCCAGCCACTTGACAGGGGCAGAATGTTGAGTGACAGCCCGGATGCTGTGCCAGCACTGCTCAGCAGTAGCCACAACACTGCTGTGTCATCAACACCTTTCTAACTACCAGTGCAAACCACAGTACTGTGAGGGCTGATGTGGGGAAAATTAACTCCATCTCAGCCAGTCCCAAGCCATTTTAGTAAAGCTTCTGACACCATACCCCACAGAATTATCCTGCAGAAACCAGATGCTCATGGCTTGGAGAGGTGCACTGTATCCTGTATGAAAGACTGCCCTATTGTCCAAGCCCAGAGAGTGGTGCTGGAGTTCCATCCAGCTGGTGGCTGCTCCCAGGTCGGTTCAACAGAGCTCAGTACTGGGGCCAATCCTGTTCAATATCTTTATCGATGCCCTGGATGAGAGGAGCAGGTGCACCCTCAGCAAGCCTGCAGATAAAACCAAGTTGGGTAGGAGTGTTGGTTTGCTGCAGGGTAGGAAGGCTCTGCAGAGGGATCTGAACAGGCCAGACCAATGGCCCAAGGCCAGTTGTGTGAGTGCTGAGTAAACACCTGGGCTTGATGATCTTTGGAGGTCTTTTCCAACCCAAACAATTCTACGATTCCTAATTTTGCAAATACTTGGTACACTTGGTTCATAAAAAAATATAGTTATTTTTACTCACCTCATTTACATATAAGCTATTTGAGCTTTCTTATTACACTGTCCTGTAGGACTTGAACCCCTTGACTTTAACAGAATTATGAAGATGGTCGAAGTTAAGCACATGATGAATATTACCGCACTAATGATCCCCTGTGAATTTTCTATTTATGCCTATTCCTAGATGTTTTATGAAACAAAACATCTCTGTGGCACGACAGCGGAAAAGAACTCCCCAATATTATTTTAGATTTTCAGCACTGTTCAGTTTCTACAAATCAAAGCAATACAACTATCAAGTTTTCTCTTCCAGTCCTTTAAGAATTAGCTGGCCTAATTCAGTTTCATAGTAATACTTAAAAAAGCCCCAAACGAAAACCAAGAAGTTTCAAGAGACTGTCTGAAGAATTTATAGTGACTTCTACTATTATATACATCTGCCTGATAAAACATATTTCAAGTTCCTTTAGAGAATTTCTCTATGCTGCTTGCTGCTGAGTCAGAGTTGGAATTCTCATGCAATATCCTTTGATATTTCAGTCAAAACTGTTAATTATACAGATAAGAGACATCATCAAAGTCAGATAATTGTAGACCAAAGTGCTTTACTGCAGGGAAATTAGTAAGGCTTTTCTTTTAACTGATGAAGCCTGAAACACATATTTCTATTCAAAATACAGAAAACAGGGAAATGAACCCTATAAAAACCAATTTATTTTGGCCATTTTACAGTTGATAGAATTTTATGTTACCAGAGTCCTCTAAAAAAATGTATACAAGCCTGTTATAAAAGAACTCAGTAAGTGCATTCCAAAAGTGATAGTCTATACCATTAGTGATACCTGAGACACTTTATAGAATCATGGAAACATAAAATCATAGAATCATGGAATGGTTTGGGTTGAAAGGAGCCTTGAGGGATATCTAGTTCCAATCCCTCTGCCACGAGCCGGGACACTTTGCACTAGATCAGCTTGATGAAACCCCTTGAACAGACCTGTCTGGGCAACCTGTGCCAGTGCCCCACCACATCCACAGTAAAGAATTTCTCCTAATACCATAAAATCATGGAATCATAGAATGGCTTGGGTTGGAAGGGACCTTAAAGCATCTAATCTAAACCTACCCTCTTTAAAAAACTAACCAATCAAGCAACCAAAAAACAGAAAACAACACAATTTTCTCCCAAGAACAGACCCTTAACATTTATTTACTTGGTGAGAGAATACCGCCCAAATCACTATATACTTTTCCCTGTGATTAGGCATCAGCCAATACAGGAAAGAAGAGGGTAGAGTTAACGGCACACATCCATTTGGACTGGGCCTTAAAGAGCCAAAAGCTGTTGACAGCTCCCCAGAATTATAAAGTACAGTTTTTTTCTTTGTATTTTGGTGGTGCACAAGCAAAGCAAAGTTTTAGAATTCCTTTTTTTTTTTTTGGATTCATAATGAAAACCACAAGAGTGCAGAATCTTATCTCAAATCATCTGATGTTATGGTTTCAAATCCACATCAGAAGATACTGATTCCATGGCTTTCAGTTGTTTACATACTGCAATGACCTGACACTATGCTGTCTGTTCTGTTCTGTCTTTTCTTTAAACTCTGGAGTTTGAAGTTTAAAATATGTATGGTGATGCTTAGTCTGAAGATACAGACTAGGCATACTTTCCTAGACTAAGCAGATGTTTGTTCAATAACTGATAAGAAAAAGCATGTGATTTTTCAGTTAGATGTTATATAGTAAATAATATTATTTAGCACTTTTTATCTTCTACTTTTCATCTCCAAGTACACATAAACAACCAAAATATGAGAAACAAAACATCAGACTTCTTGCAATTAGGCAGTATTACCTGCATACTGCAAACTGGGAAACTGAGTCAAAATAGAACAATGGAAGCATCAGGAAGACCTCTGTGTTATTCTGATGAACTTCAAAGTACTTAACTTAATAGCATTAATAAGCACTCTGAGTGAATACCAGCACTTGTGCTATAAATGTCACTGGCACCTCCAAGACACTTTAAAAAATTGATTAGTGGTACACTGGACTGCTGACTCATCAATGACCGTCCTTCAACTAGGACAAGAGTATGTCTTGTAAGCAAGTTATTTATATTCTTAATATCTTCAGCAGAAAGTACAGTTTGGTTAGGTTTGGTAGTCATTAAATAGCAATTTTTATATGTGCTGGCCTCATCCATAGATTTCTTATCAGATCAACTTCAGTCTTAAGTAAGAGTAATTACAAATAGGCCAACTTCTTTTAGTCTGAAAGAAGAAAGGCAATATTGAATCATGCACACTGCAAAGGTTTGTTTTGGCCGGAAGCAAGACCAAGCCTCCATATTAAACTCTGTGTATGCAGTACCACTAGTTTATCCTGCTTGGAAGCAACAGAAAAATGAACTCAAAGGATTTTTTTTTTTTTTTAATAAAATGTTCAGGTGGTCTTGGACTTCCCAAGGTATTTTTTTGAAGCTGAATGGGCCTTGTTTCCTCTTCAGTATCTCTTTTAATTTCACAACCTAATAATCATGATCATTAACCCAGACCATAATATTAAACTACTTTTTATCTTTGCTGTGTGTTTTGAGAGAGACTGTTGTAACACATTTACCCCAATGTATTGCGTGCTCTCAGATCCCATTCTGTATTGCCATATCTGCAAATATTTACAAAGCAAAAAATACTGTCTGACTCAGCAATGCAACTCACATGTCTTTCATGCTGTTCCATATCATTGCTTCAGACCAAAACAACACAAAAACACCACTGCAAATTATAAAAGACAGAAATACTATTAGTGGCCTACAGCCAACTGTGGTCTAAGCATTTGCTTGTGAGCCCATCATATGCATGCAGCATCTGGAATACCACTCAAAACCTCTGGCTGCATGAATATAGACCCTCAGTCAAGGAACTCAAGCAACAGTTTCACTGGAGTAAAATCAGGGGCATCAGCAGCTGATCTGCTTTAAATGTTGCAACCCCACACCAGCTCCACTGGCCACACCAGAATACATGGTCTTTTGCAGAGAAAAAGCAACAGGATTCCCAGGCACAGGGAGACTGCAAGGCTGCAGCATGCTAGGGGTCTGCATGTGGTCTTCATCAAAGTCTGTAACCTGTTCAGCACATCCATAACATCCACTCAGGAACTGGAGAAGTGTCTGACTTCAGCATGGGCACATTCACTGAAGGCTGCAAGGCTCACTAGCACGTGTCCCAGCAAAGATGAAAGACAGGATGTAATTACATAATTACATACAGATCTGCCACCTTCCAACAGCCTCAGTATTAGTCCACCTGGTACCCACAAGGATCAACCACTACAAGCTGCCTCAGATAGTTTTAAAGGTACAAAGCTTAATCAAGTTGTTAAATTATCACAACTAGGAAGACAGCAATTAACTAATCATTTCAGAGGCTTGTTGTCCTCATCACTCCAAGAAGTAATTTCACCACAGGAAGTCTTCTGAGGAGTAAAACAACCACCATACTGCCATTAATGTGAAAACTTTATTCATATTAGGGGTTAATATTGACTATACAGAGAAGATCAGAGTAATACACATTTTCATGTTCTAAGTATGTACGTTTTCAATGAAAAAGTTTGTTTGAAGTTTGAGCTGAATGGAAGTTTGCTTAGCTTAGTTCAGAGATGGTCTCAGTTCTATGAAAATGGCAGGCTAACAAGTCACAAAGCTTGATAAAACACAGAATAATTTTAAAGAATGAAACAGAAATAACATGTGTGCTTTTATTATAAACACATACTTTTTTTCTTTAATGAGATTAAATTTGACTTCTCTATCAGAAAGAACTGCAATTCTGTCCTGCTTCCTGACTCAACATTTCCATTCTAAGAAAAGTCCTCCATTAGGTCTTCTTTCAGTGACCAGGAAAGGCATAAAAAATATTAGTAAGTTCAATATGGCTCCAAACTTTAAACAAAAACATCTCCCTAAATCAACTGTATACCCATTACACGCATTGTATACATGCTGGGAAATAAACACTGGCAAATACAGTCTTGGAAATGGCTCAAGTGACTGGGTTTTTGAAAAGGGTTTATAAAATATACAACTGCTGTCAACTGGAAGATGTTAACTTGAAGACTGATGTTAACTCTGTTCATTTGCAAGGAGAACATCCTGCATTTCGCCATGTAAGAAGGTACAAGGCAACGTGCAAGAGCAAGTTCTCCCACGTGAGCCTGGAACATTCCAGGCAGCTCCCTGGCCGGAGGCCCATCACTCTTCCCAAACTGAAAGTCGTGGATTCTAGAGGTGAATTTCAGCAGTGCTATTTTTATGCAGTTTCCCCGTTCATTCCCCGTGGGGCCACGGCACACGACCGCGTTCACTCGAGGCACCTGCGTCCCACACTGCTGCGCTGCAGACCCTGGGCAGCACCTCGGCTGTCCAGGACATCCTCTGCCGGCAGGTCCCGGAGGGAACCGCACCCGAGCTCAGGCTGAAAACACCCTTCCTACGGGGCGGGCGGTGTCCGAGAGCCCGCTGCCGCCCTGATGGGCGCGCACCATCCCCGGCCATCGCAAGGGACGAGGCCACTCCTGGTGGGGCAGTGCCCAGCAGATCCAGGGGAACACCAAGCCCGGGGCTCAGACCCTCCGCTCGAGAAGTCCCCTAACCCGGCGAGCAGCACGCCGGCAGCCCTTACAGGAGTCGAAGGCGGCGAGGCTGTGGCAGGGTCGGGAGACGATCGCGCTCCCGCCAAGGAGCCCTGGGGCGACGGCGGCGCCCCCGACACACCGCCCCTGAGAGCCCCCGCAGCGGCCGGAGACGCCACGAAGCCGCCGCTCGCCCCGCTCTGCCCCGCCGCCGGCACATCACCGGCACACGGGGGACACGGGCCCAGGGGTGCCGAGGGACGCCCGGCGGGGTCCGCCTGGGCAGCCGGGACCGGGCACTCCGCGTTGTCAGGGGCGAGGTGCCCCCCGCAGCCCAAAGGGAACCCTGGGGGTACCGCCGGCTCGCAGGAGACCTCCTCGAAGTTGCCCCGAGAAGTTTGGGACCGCCCGGACGTGCAGCCGCCGGGCAGAGTCGCCCCCTCAGCCCATACCTCCCTGCTGCCACCTGGCCACACGCTCCCAGGACCGGCCGCCGGGACCGGACCCCGGAGACCGACCGCACGACCTGGCTGGCCCCCCGGGACAGGACCCCGCCCGAACCGACCCCAGTCGTACTCTGGGGACGCGGCCCTCTGTCCCGGGACAAGGGAGCGGCAGCCCCGAGGCGCGCTTAAGGGCTTCCCCCGCGAAAGCAGCCCTTGGGAATAAATAAAGCAGCAGGACACTTACCATCTCGCCTGATGTTGGAAGCCCGCAGGGCTTTTATAGATCCGCTCTGGGCAGGGGCGGTGGTGCCCTGACGGCTGCAGAAGTTCGCACAGACGACGGCGTAGAGCAGGAGGAGGATGAGCAGTTGCATTGGGACCGGCTGCGAGCGGGACCGTGTCTCTGCGAAGAAACGGGCTCTCCTCTCCGGCCGAGGGTGCTTCCCTCGCTCGTGTTCTCTTCCCCCTTACCGGACTTTTTGATTGTTGCGAGTTCTTCGTGTGTTTGGGGGAATTGTAGGCAGGGGAGGAAAAAAGGCACAATCCCCGCAAAAAGTGCAAAACCCCAGAGCACACGAAGCAGCGGCCACCGCCGCCGCGCTACTCTCCGAGCTGCCTCAAAACTTCCTGCATGCTGAACTCTCGGCTGCCCTTCTGAGCCGGCCAAACTCGGCAGAGGTGCGGAGCGCCCGGGCCGGGACCGCCGCCCACTCCCCTCGTCCGGCACGGCCGTGCCCGTGTAGCAGGCGGGGNGCGCCGCGCCGCGGGAGCCGCCGCCGGGGTCTGCAGCGCCGGGAGCGCCCCGCTCTCCGCGCCGGGGGCCGGGGGAGGAAAAGGGGCCCGGGGGAAGGGGGCGGGAGCCGTGCCCGGGCCCTCCCTGAGCGGGCCGCGCCGTCTTCACTCCGGGCGAAAAGTGGCAGGAGGGATGGTGCGAGGCTGTCCCCGGTGCAGGGTGAGCGCCGGGCTCCCGGCGACTGGGCAGGGCGGGAGCCGTGTGCCAAGGGCTCTCCGCCAGCACAGGGGCCACGCAGGCGGGGGCCCCGTCACCCTGGGCCTGCGATGGCCACGTAAAAGTTATCGCTGGGCTGAATGACTCAAATCTCCGAGCTGTGCCAGGGCCGGTGAGAGGACTTAGTGGGACAACTGGTGAATAACCCGCAGTTGTCCCTGGGAGAAATATATGGGCTGCTTCTGTCATGCCAAGCAGTGTCCAAAGCCTTTAATAAAAAGTTAGTTCTTACTAATTTAGACCCTCATTAAATTTGGTCTGGTATTTAAAGATTGTATTACTGCCTGGAAGAGTTTAGGTCTAAACCAAAGCTATGTGAGGATTGTAATCAGATTGCTAGTTTAATACTCTTTTTCTTTCCATTAGTCACAATGAAAATAATCAAAAGGAAGATGCAGAAAAAAAACCCAAATCACTCAGGTTTTAACAGTTTTCTAATAAAATTTTCCGTACTTAGTTTATTTCTTACAACATTTTATGCAGTCTTAGCCAGTCTAACAAACTGTTACATACTGCCAGATCTTTAACAACACGAAACATACATCACTAGCAGAAGAATGTCAATATGGTGCTGTATCAGGAGCGTTGAATGAGTCCTGCTACACTGTGAGTCTTGCCTCTGGCTGTGTGAAGCATTTTCTCCAAGAGCATGCTAGGATGACAATGGGACTGAAACATCTTGTATGTCTTAGGAAACCAGTAGGGTGCAATTCTGTTATGCATAATTCATGCTTCTTTATCCCTTTCATGTTCCCCAAAAGTGACAGCGAACCTAATCCTGCTCCCATGTGGTAGATAATGGAAAGGCTCCAACAGTGCTTCATTAGTGAGCAGATGTGCCTATATTTTAGGTGCCCGTTTCAGGGGGAGAACTGGGTGAACAGAGGGAAGGTGGCCAATCATCCTAAGAGAAACAGAAAGTCAAATAGAGGACACAGAATGAACGAGTTTGGGGGAGCTTGGGAGATGTTCTCTGTTCATCCAGTCAATGTGTCTGCCTCTCTCTAGTTACCTTACAAGGAACTGCCAGAAAACACCAATAGAATCCCAGCTCCCCAGCTCTCTTCTGAACTTTACCACATCTCGTGGTGAAGTCTTGCCTTTCTTAGTGCCTTCAGGCCCTCCCTTCTCTTTTAGATTCAGGATGCTGGAACCTGTAATTGGTTCACTTTGGGGAAGTGGCCATTTTAAGGTGGAAGAGAAAGAGAAAGAAGGACAGATTACCTTCCACCAAAAGTCAGCCGAAAGGTGTTTTGACAGTATCTGAGCCGTGGCACAATTCAGTCAAGAAATGGCACTGTTTCTCAGGCTGTTTCTCTTTCTGTGTCCAAATTCATCCATATAAATTTGCTTATATAAAATTCATACGTCTTCCCAAGACCTGGGTCTAGAGACAGAGTGTCTCTGGCCCCATGCCTCCCTGGCTGCAAAGGTCCAGCTTTAACAGAAGAGTAAAAGAGGCTTTTGCCTTAAACACTCCACAGCTGTTTGGCTGATATGCTCCCTGGCTTGATAGAGACTGTAAGTTTAAACTTCCTCAAGCTGACCAGGGCACAGAAGTGAAGTTTCCTCAGCACTTTTTTTTTCTTTATTTTTTTTTTTCCCTAAGAGTACATACTGTTTTGGTACATAAGATGAAATTCCTATTTATGTAGGAGAGATACCTGGTTGCTTAGAGAATTGTCAAACAAAACAGCATGAGAGCTCATAAACTAGACAATGATGGAGACAGGCAAGTGGATTCCACCACCAGTGGCTTTGATACATTCTAAGAGGAGCCCTGTATAACTGCTATCATATACTCAGGGTACGTTTCTGTTAATGCCTCTACAAAGCGTGGGATGGTGCCATTCTTGGTTCTTAAACAGAAAATATTTCTGTAGCAGAACAGACAAGTCTCTTTTTCAGGTCAGAAAACAGAATAACATTGTGGGGTCCAAAACAGAGGCCTAGCTGTATGAATTATCAGATATTTATTGTAGCCCGAGTATCAAAAAAACCCCAGATTTTCCAATTTGATGTAAAGGTGTACAGAAAGATTTTGGGGCAGAGAAGCAAAAGTAACATGCATTGGTAGAGTGTTAGAGGATAGGCCTGCATTCCAGTAACTCTTGCTACAGCTTCTTAGTTCACTTTAAAAACCACTAGACCCACTAAAAGCCAGAAAAGTATCTTTATAATAAGGTGTCATAGAAACCCCATCAAAGAGAGAGAAGTTTGGGTTATACTCAGACAGTTTTATAAGCATATCACTGAGTCTTTACTTTCTGGCAAACATTCTAGCACATTGGCTAATCTGCATTCTAAGTGCTTGGGATAATTTAAAGCATCAGGTGGCTTCTACAGGAAGACCTGTAGCAAGTCATGGTTGCTGCACAAAAGGACACACTGATGTATAAGTGTGACAACCTAGGTAATTTTAGATTTGTCAGCTCAACCGGGATCCTAATAAAAAAGTCTTCACAGTTGATATGAAACTCAATTAATAGAAATTAAAAAGAAAATAGTATAATTATTTTCAATCAACCTGGAAAATCTTATCATGCTAACTTGGAAATCTGGTTGACAAGCAGAATAGCGTCCAGCTATGGCTTTCATAACGTACCAATTGGTACTGCATGATTTGAATCATATGAAATGAAAGCCATGCCTACTAAATGTTTTCAAAACTTCTTAAATGACAGGCTTAAAAATGTTTATGAAAAAGGGAAACATTATTAAATAGATTCTCTTTGAGAAATGCCACTTAGGCTAATTTCTTACTCCTGCATTGGTTTACACTTCCAACAATGACCTGTGAAAAATGCAGCTATTAATGATGATTTTTGAAGATGACAAAAACTTTGGGGGAGTAATAATAGGATGATTTATAGCATTGGTGATTTATTGAGACAGATGTGTAGATACTGGATATAAGTGTAAAGCTGAGCCCTGGCCCAGCTTATGCTTCAAAATAGCCACTGGCAGCACTGCCCAGTGCCTGTGGCATCCACCTCACCTCATTTTAGTCCTCTGGAAGTGCCTGGTGTGAGCCAGTCACATGGGTTCTCATTGTTCATGGAGAGAATTGGATTCCCATCAGAGGACCCTCTAGCCCAGAGGTTTTAGGCAGTCATGCTGGGGTTGTTTGGAAGGTGCAGTTTCTCTCCACTGACTATGGAGAGAGTACAGGGAACAAATACATTCATAATTAGAGGATAGAAAACACTGATGCAGAAAAAAATGATGGGGGTGGATTATCAAGGAAGTCAATGGGCTGTAGCCATCTCTGTTATGATTTGTTGACTGGGAGATGCTCCAGAGTCATACAGTTTGTCTTTGGAGCTCAAATGCACTGTTTATCCAGGACATTTGAACTATGTTGGTTAAGTTGCAAAACCCAAGATCTCTCTGAGTTTTCTCTGGGATCCTTTAATATTTATTTAAAGCAGGGAATATCAATTAGAGTAGGGACATTATGCCTTCTTCTGTTATTATTAGACTGGTGCCTCAAGTTCCTATGAATAAAGTCTAGAAAGGATCATAATAAAGGGAGAAACACTGAGAGGAAAACCACAGGGTTAGCTGGAGGTTGAGAAACATGCCACTCAGGGAAAAGCTTGAAAAATCACAAGCTGTTTAGCTTGTCAAGGAGAAAATCAGAGGGGTCACAGCTACCTCCCGGAGGTAGGATATTGATTCTAGAAGGCTATTCTGCCTAGTGGACAATGACGTACCAAGGTGAAAGCTGGAGATAGACAAATTAAGGTTAGAAGTAAAAGGCACATTTTCCTCTGTGGAAAGCTATGGAAGTATCAAAGTTCTTCACCACTGAAAATCTGAAAGGCAAGATTTTATGTTTTTCTAAAACCAATCAAGTGGTTTCAAGCAGTGCTTAGGAACTCGGGGTCTATTGATCACTTCTAGAAATTCTGTAAAGGCAACAGAGGAAAGCATGTTCATATGTTCTATATTACAAGCCACAGATAAAATTTTAAGTGATTTTGCATTTTCTTGGGAAACAACAACTAAAAAAATATACCTCCAAGGATTAATTCCAGGCACTGTGATTTCTGTTATATAGGAGGGCAGTCAAGTGAGGGCAATGACCTCATCCCCGAGTTTATAATCTGTGAATAAGATAAAAGAATGAGCAGAGGTACATAGAGTAGGATGGGGAAACATCTCAAAATTGCTAAAATATGTCTTAAGTTAACAACTGTAACCATGATGGAAGACCAAAAGAATGTAAGGAAAATTAGACCAAAGCCACTATATGTCTGGAATTAGAAAACACAGGCAGAGTCATGTGTTACTACGAAAATTGCCCCAGGCACCATGACATTAAGAAAAAGTGCAGCACAGGGATCTATGGCCAGATTTACTACCTAAGCTACGGGCAGTGATTCAACAACACACATAGAAAATCCCCTGTGAAACTGATCACTTTAAGTGGTCAGACCTATCGAACACAAGCCCAAGCACTGCTGCCTGGTATCACTACAAACGTAGCATTGATTTGTGGAACCTCATGTTAAAACACTGAACATTAGATCTGGGCCACAGACCTGCAAGTGGTGCTGCTGTTTGTCCTCCTCCAGCAACCAGCTGTGCAAGGTCACTTGTCTGGCCCATTCTTGAGAACAGCTCCAGGCAGCATTGATTTATCCAGTCTTCTGATTTCCCCTCTTGTGCCTGCCCTGCTACAGGATGCTGTGCCCTTCTCCCTTTCAGCATATACCTGCTTCTGGTCCCAACTCGTAAATTACTTTTGCTGGCTTTATGTAACTTTTGGATAGTTCTTCACTGCAAGTGTTGAGACAAATATTGCACCAACAAGCACATAGAAAGGGAGAGAAAAACAATATCCCATGCTGAACACACTGATACATTAAGTTTTGAGAAACTGCTATATCACTCAGACTGTCTCCCTGCTACCTAGTGACAGTACCAATTGACTTATAGTGTGCATGCAATATTCAGAGTCATGCTTTCAAAAACTGAATATAATCCACAACAAAATAAGAAATGTTGCCCTCCTGAGGTTAAGCAGGATTTTTACCCCCCATTTATATCAGTGGAACTAGCATTTAGACATAAATTCAGGTTTAAAAATATTGGGCTATGTTTTATCGTAAGTTTTTCATAATAAGAAAATAATAGCTTCAAAAAGACTGCATTTCTTCTGTAGCCCTGTTCCCAGGTTTCTAGATTTAAAGAGACCTTTCTGACATGATATCGTTTGACTTCTTACATTAATAAGCCAAACTATTTTGCTGTTTGACCTCCTGCTCTGTTTGCTTAAAAGTGTAGTATCTTTTAGAAAAAGAAAAGATAAAAACTTGATTTTAAAATAGTAGGAAATCAATTTTACAGTATCTTGAGACAGAGAATCACCCACCATCAATGTTAGGTAATTCAAGTGATTAATTACTGTTTTTAAATATTTTTTTTTTCCTCTGGATCTTGTACTGTGAATGAAAAGTAATGGTTTATCAGGATCCTGTGCTTGGTCTTAAATATTTGGGTGCAAGTAATCTGAAACTATTGGTTTGGATTTAGTAAAAGAGCTGTCCTCAAACCCCTGTGTCTTTTACCTCTCTACTTGTGTTATTTCTGTGATCAGTTTCTTTGCACCTGTCAAAATTATGTTAGATTTTGTTTGTCTTTAATACATTTGAGTTAGAAAACTGACATCTAAAATTTTAGAAAAATTCTAGGAATGTTTTACTACTGGTAGTATGAGATTGCTAGGATCTGAGGTTTCAGACTTAGAATTTTTAATGATAATTCATGCTTTCTGTCTGCATGTTGCAGATATTATTTTACAAATAAAGTAATGAGTTTTAGTAAGACAAAGAACAGTATGGTGTAGGTTCTCTGTATGTGATACTGCCCAGACATTCCTTCTGGACTGCTCAGTGTTCTCTCCTCTGGGGCAAGATGTATTTGCCTTCTCTTGACTTCAGCATCTGCTTTCTTCAACATGGGAACATTTTTCAAATTCTGTAAACAACTTAGGAGATATCACCTGAGCATTGTTGTGAAGACTGAAATGCATCTTGAAGCATGAGAGCAATCACTCATGTCTTGGCACCACAAAGATGGCACATGAACTTCTTGTCATCTACTGAGTTGAAGTTTGCGCTCAATTCAGAATGCATCTTCCTTTGGTGATTGAAGATTTCCCCTCAATCTCTCAAGGCTGAAGTTCTGAGCAGCCAGCCCATATGGGTCCTATGTAAATTCCTCTACTCAGCCACCTAGATGATCAGAAGTTTATTGAAATATTTTAAGGATTTTTTAAGGACTGAACTTTCTAGTTATGTAAAATTCTTTCTTGTCCTCCCGAGTTACAGCTTGCCTTTAGTCTTTTATTAAGTTCAACAGAACAACACTGACTCATTGTCGATGGTGTTTCAAAACCGCCAAGCCATGATGCTGGGCTTTTTTTTTTTTCTTTTTAATTCTTTCATGGCTAATTTCATTCCTTTTTGAGGTCTGGGCACACATGTGCAGTGAAGATACTTCCTAAATCTGATCATCAAAAAACCTCAGCCCTTATTATTTCTGTGTTTCTTTCCCACTCAAGAATTTTCCAACATCACTTCATAAGTAGGGAAGATTCTGGCTTGCAGTGAGAAATGTGCAATGCAGAATGGAGAGCCCTTTATCCAGAACATAAAAGTCAAAAATGAAAAACTCTGAGGCTCAAAATTCAGAGGTTTTATCATAGAATCATAGAAGGGTTTGAGTTGGAAAGAACAATAATGATCACGTAGGGAAACCCCCCTGCCATGGGCAGGGATATCTTTTACTAGATCAGGTTGCCCAAAGCCCTGTCCAACCTGACTTTCAACATTTACTGGGACAACCAGAACTTCTATCAGTGACCTGTCCCAGTACCTCACAACCCTCACAATGGAAAAAAACTAAACAATTATTCCTTACATCCAATCTGAACCTCCCCTCTCTTGCTTTAAAACCATTGCCCCTTGTCCTGTCATTACAGGTCCTGGTAAAAAGCCTCCCTCATCTTTCCTATAAGCCCTGTTTGGATATTGAAGGAAGTCAATAAGGTCCTCCCTGAGACTTTTCCAGGCTGAATATTGCCAGCTATGTTAGCCTTTGTCCATAGGAGAGGTATACCAGCCCTTGGACCATTTTCAAGGTCCATCTCTGGACCTGCTCTAACAGGTTGCTGTCTTTTTTGCACTGGGGCCTCCAGAGCTGGATGCAGCACTTCA
Organism: Promerops cafer; assembly: GCA_013398275.1. NCBI lineage: Eukaryota > Metazoa > Chordata > Aves > Passeriformes > Nectariniidae > Promerops > Promerops cafer. The sequence goes on along the minus strand of VZSE01009483.1, from coordinate 2,978,667 downwards.
AGTGGGGTCTCACAAAGGGGGAATTGAGGGGGGAAACACTTCCCTTGCCTTACTGGCTGCACTTCTTTTGGTGCAGCTCAGGATATGGTTGGCATTTTGGGCCATGAGCTCACATTGACAGGTCATGTCCATTTTTTCATCCACTGATATCCCCAAGTCCTTCTTCCCAGGGTTGCTCGCAATCCATCCATTCCTCCAGTCCGTATTGATACTGGGCATTGCTCTGACCCATGTGCAGAGCCTTCCAGTCACCCTTGTTGTTGTAAAATGTATTCTGCACTTACAGTTTACATTTGTGGCTTTTTTTTTTTTTTGAGGAAGATTGTTTTAGATCATAAAAAAAAAGAACCTATATACAACTGATTAAAAATATACAAGCAACCAGATTTTCAAATGTAATTGATTTATAAATATTGGAGAAAGCACATGAAGCATACTTAAGATTTTCTTCTAAATATATCCAGTTTTGAAATCAGCTTGCTAAGAAAAAATATTTTGAATCTGCTTTGGATGGCATTGGGAGTCTTCAACTTATCTTAGGGGCATGGGTGAGAATGACTTATCTCTGGTTCCAGATTAGTGGGAATACGTTCAGGCTGCCCAAATCTTTCTTGAGATCACATTGTCATGCAGAGGAGTTGAGTTCACAGTTTTGTGCACACAACGCATTAACACAAACTAGTTAATCACCTGGCATTGGTTAAGCAGAATTTATGCTGATACTGTGCTAATGACCTTGCACTATCATTAGACTAAATCAGTCTCCTGGGGGAGAACCCAACAAGGCATGCTAATTCAATGCATTCCTAGGAAGTAGCATGTACAGTAAAATATATTTTGTCATTTATTGAGCTCTGTTTTAATTTGAGAAGTATTAAATTAAATACCAAGGCCTCTCCAGAGACCTCTGGAATGGCAGAACGAGACAAAAACATGCAATAGAAAAAGAAAAGGAAAAGAAAGATTTGTGCACACCTACAGCAATTGTGGACATTTTAAAGTACTGATGTACTCAATAAACAAATGTTGAAATAATCTGCTCTAAACATAGATTTAAAAAACAAAATCTAGAAGGGTAAACAAAACTTTGAGGGCTAAATCTGACATAGACATGGTATATTCCATTTACAGTCTGAGAGAAAAGGCACCTCTGGTGCCACCAGAGGGTGCTTGATCTCATACACCATTTTCATAATTAACTTAGGAAGTATTGAGTTCCCCTTGCCCTTCTCCCATTTCCAATGGCTTTCTTTTTGCTCAGTAAGACAAATAAGGATGATTAGGACAGACTTAGATGTCTAACTTAAGAAAATCTAAGGTACCAATCAGGAGTTAGAACATTTCTGTTATGAAACTTAATTCAGCCACCTTTTTGCAAATGTAGGGTATATATTGTAATTACTATGTGTGAAAACTACTTTTTTCAGAGGATTAAATATACCTAATGGAGATAAATCATGACTTTGCAGTAGAAAGGGAGATAGTCTGTAGAACCTTTACTTCATTTGTTGCAGTGCTTATAGTTATGAAGTGAGTGGGGCAGGAGGTGGATCTGAAGAAAACTGAATCCCTGAGGCAGTTGAGTGATGTGGAAAGGTTTCTACACCCACCTGTGTGTTGTTACACAGATGACACAAACCAGATTTCTCACAGCTGGTCTTCAGCTTTATGTTTCTCATTTTCTGGATGCCCAGCTGGAGACAGTAGAGTCTCATTAAAAGAAGTTCAGAGCATACATAACTATATTTGAAGTTAACAGTTGTTGTTAGCTGTTTCTTGAGTATGTGTAGTGCTATATAATACCAAGCATTATAAATCTTAGTGTCTAGAACTAACAGAAACTTAATCTCTCTGCACCCCAATCCCATTTGAGAAAATTTGAGAAAAGGGATGATGTACTTCACTATACATTGTAGTACCCAAATTAAATGACTGCCAAATGATCTGCCAAATAAAATCCTGTGTCTAACCATAGATACGTCTGTAGCATAGACAAAAATTGACAGGTTTTGAACAGGCTTAATGTGTCTATCTAAGAACAAGCTGAGTTGCACCCTGGAAGTACCTTTTCCTTTCCTTTTTTTTTTTTTTTTTTCGGTGAAACTAAGGGAAACACAAACTGTCTGCCTCAGCTGTAGACATCAGGGCTGCAGATATCTGGAGGCGGTACAGGTGAATCCTACCTTCTGTGCTGACCATCAATTTGGGCACTGAATGAGGCAGAGACTGTAAGAAAAGATTGTCTCTGATCGAGTTATGTGTTAGTTGTCTTTGTAATAGCTATGCACAAGGGACCAAACTAAGTTTGCACAGAATGTTTTTTGAAAGTTTGGCATGGCAATCTTAATAGCAGTATAATAGTTATTCAGTGGGAATGAAAAGACATCAGCCTGAGGCAGACACTTGGAATGTTGCATTTCAGTTCAAACAGTTAAAGTTTGAAAAGAGAGTTGAACAGTAGGAAAGGAGAACAAATTGATAGTAGGTAATTTTACCAGCTCTCCCTGAGAAACTTTCATCATTTCTCAGTCCTGTGGCATGCAACAGTTTGCAGGACAGCCCAGTAAGCCCAGTAAGTCCACGATGTGCATGTCTCAGCTCCAGTGCCATGTTCAGCATTCCTCTGGAGTTAGTAAGGACATTTTATTTTTGAGAGTTTTCACAAAAATGGCCTAATCCTCAGAGGCTTTCACTGGAAACTATCCAGGTGTTTGTTAACATTCGCACTGTAGAAATAGGGAAAATATCGACTGCAATTATATGTCCAGTGTCACGTTGCACAAAATGATCAGGTAACAAATGGAAGTACGAGTCAGTGTTTAACTCATTAGGCTAACATTCCTTACAAAGTTTTCTCTCTGTTTCTTCCTGGCAAGGCTGCACTGTCCCATTGCATGTGGGCAATGACTTTGCATGCTGATGTTACGGGCTTGTCTAAAAGGAGAAGGACCTTGACGAAGCCCTGAAAACTGTGTGATGTGATCACTTAAAACAGCTCAGGAATTACAGTGTGGAGGTGATTGTGTGCAAGAGGTGATTGTGTGCAGGAGGTGATTGTACTGCTCGATTCACAGATCCTCAGACACAGTTTATGTTAAGCTTACAAGGCGTCTTTCATGTATCTTCCTGATGTAAGTCTTGTGGATATTTTATGAGCAACAAAAAATCTTTTGATCTCACCAAACAGCATTAGATACCATTGTACTTCCTTCCTAAGTTTCTTTCTGCACTTTGCTTGCTTAGAAGCTGCCCTGGATAGGGGAAATCAGTAAGATCAGGCATTAGAGGCCCTGCTGTAGGGTCACTCTGGCTGCATTGCAATGATAACTTACTTTAGGCAGGGGTAGGCCATGTGAGCTCCTTATTAGCCATTATGAACACACTGAACAGTGTATGAGAATTTGTGACCTTCCTAGGCAGTGCATAAACATCTAACATACTGTAAAAGGGCTTTGGAGGCATCAGTTCTGAGCCTGCCTTGATTTATTTTACCACAGGACACCAGAAAACTGATTTTGACCTTTAAATAAAGGTCAAACCCCAAACTACCTACTAATTTTGAAAATCTGATTTTCAGAAGAGTGCATCATCTTCAGCCACTGTAGATATTCAGGCATTACAATTGTATCTCTATTGCTATTGCAGATTTACTTGGGAAGGAAAAAGAGAAATGGACCATGAACTTTTTAGTCATTCTGTTAGCACTGACCAATTCAGCACATTATTAGATGTATTTGCATTACTACTGTTCTCCACCCACAGTTTAAATAAGGACCATGGGACTACTCACTGAGTAACCAAGATTTTTTGGGGAACTGCTGTTTGCGTGGCTATACTGGCAGCTACCTTATATCAAAAGTCACTGGAGGTGGGAATGAATTGTATTTATCAATCTGATGTCTGAATTTACCCTATGCAGATCTGCATGACAAAAAGTCACATAGTGATGCTATACATAGGCAGCTGTTTTAGACTGAGGACATCACAGTTCTGGTGCAGATCTAAGACACTAAGCAAAACCTTCAACAAAGACATCTACAGATAATTACTGATGAAAGAAATATCCCTGCTTAAAACTTCAGGACTACAGAATCTGCAGCTCTGGTCTTCAGTCAGGTGTCAAAGTAAACTAATCTGGAGCAAAATCAGCTGAGTCACTGAGATCTGAAAAGAACAATTTGTAAAAGGAAAAAATGATCAGACTCTTTCTTGGATTAAAAGATAAAATAGGCTTACTGCAGATTTTACAAAAGCATTCAAACAATGTTTTCTGATCAAATCTCACAGTTTTAACAGAGAAGGAATTTGTTTAGGTAATTGAAGTGGAAGTGATGTGCCTATTTTTACTGTATTCTTACAGCTGACGCTTTCCACACCTGCACAAGCACAGAGTCACATTTGCATGAGAAAGATCCTATTTTATATCCCTCATTGGATCTAGTCAGTAATGAAAACTGAGGTCAGTGACCTCAGTTCTAGTAATGTAGCTTTGTGACAGAGAGGCAGGTAACCAGTCTATGATTTACAGTCTGACTATTTTTTGATCACATTTTCATAGCATTTTCATAACAAAATAAGGATATTAACTCTCTACAGAAGCAATAATAATGCATTCTTCTAAATTCTGTTGCTGAACACACAGAAGAAAAAGCAAATGAGGTGGAAGGGGCAATTTTCTGTTTGTCTGAAAATGCCCTTCAAAGTCTGCTATACTTTAAATAGTGTAAACAGAGATTTAGATGAAAAATTAGAAGGCTTGCTCTTATATTAGGCATTTGAGAAGGACGAAGAAAAGAAATGAATCCAAGGAAGATGAGCATTCTTAGCTTGGAATCCATTACATAATTGCCAAGGAAGGAGCTATAATTTAAAGAAGTGAATGAGCAATGGTAGTTTGCTATTCATAGAAGTTGAATAGTAGGTGATTTTAATGCTTGACTTCCTGTCGGTATTTTCAGACACAGGCTCAATGTGAATGACAGCTGAGCTGTAGTCCAAGTAAGTAATTGTTAATTGTAGCCCCAGTAGCCAATTATTAATGTATGTTGAACTACCCTGCACAGCATTTATGTATTACTTTACCCCGAGTTTTAAGATACCCAAGGTGATAATTTTTCCCTTTCTGAGGAAGTGATGGAAGCGGCCTTGGGCTTATTTACAAGCAGTACTGATTAATGAGCAGTAGTTTATTTGAAGTTTTTTGTTAGTCTCCACAAAGCATTATTAATTTTAAAAATGGAAATCCATCATGTTAGACATGCTTGGTTTGGTAAGAATATCTCACATTTTGAGTAAGTTAAGCTTTTGGGAGCTTACACCAATTTGTATCTTTTCAGAAGTACTGAATATCAGGTGACAATCTACCTGGTAACAGGATGAGGTGTCTCAATATGTTCCATACCTACTGAATTACTGTCTTAGGTAGAGTCTGTAATCAGTAAATTCAGACATTGTGTAGTTCATACAGAGGTGACAAACAGGTGTAGTGAAATAATAATATATTTGTGCCTTCCTTTGATTTATAATTAACATCGCCTTCATTTTACTGCTATCTCCCAAAATTCACATTTTCTTCCCTTTTTTGTAGCTGTTCTTGAACTTTGTTATGCACATCTTAGGCTTTCTGAACACAAGTATATTGGCCTATGCTGCACTAATCGTCCATAATTAATTCGGGATGTGTGCCAGTCTCTTCTATTATTCTTTGCTGATATCTTTATATGACTGGCTTTTATCCAAGTGCTGTCATCTTCTGCATTTTCTTAATCCTTTTGCTCTTTTTGTGCTGAGAGACCATATTTTTAGCCTTTGACTGTTGCCCCTTCTTCCCTCTAATTTGCAGTGTAAAAGATACAAAGAGCAAACTTTCCAAGCGTTGAGATTCCCATGCTTGGCCTTTCTAATATTTTCCATACTCTTTTTTGTTAAGGCCATTTTTGCTGTAGTTACTAAAATGACATTTAAAGGTTTCATTCATTTTATTCTGATTTAGTGCTTTGGTGAACTTATTTTCATTGTCTTTTTTTTTTTTTTTTCCGTAGCATTTTACTTTGTATTTTCCACACTATATTTGATTCATTAAAGAAAAGGATGTGATACATAATCAGAACACTGTACTCTCATCATGTTCCCATATAGGTTTCTCATGAGGCAGCTCCTCTGTGACTGCTCTACCCCTCCATGTGCCCTGGCATGATAGGGCACAGACTTTTTAAGAGTTCAGTTGATAGAGTCCCTTGGGAGGCAGACCTGAAGGGCAAAGTAGTGCAGGAAGGCTGGACATTCCAAGAAGATCTAAAAGCCACAAGGGGAAGGTTGTCCCCATGTGCCAAAAGATAAGTCAGAGGGGCTGGTTAAACAGAGAACTTTATCTGGAACTCAGGAAGAAAAAGAGAGCTTATGGAACACTTTGGAAAAAGGGGCAGGCAACTCACAAGGACTCTGAGGATGTCGTGAGGTTATGACAGGGAAAATTAGAAAAGCAAAAGCCCAACTAGAAGTTAATCTCTCTACTGCCATAAAAGACAACAAAGAATGCTTTTTCAAATACATTGGCAAAAAAAAGAAGGGCTAAGGAACATCTGCATCCTTTATTGAATGCAGGGGAACACTTAGCAGCAAAGGCTGAGAAAAAGGCTGAGGTACTTAATGCCTTCTTTGCTTCAGTCTGTAATACTAAAATTGGTTGTTTCCCAGGTACCCAGTCCTCTGAGCTGGAAGACAGGGATGAGGAGCAGAGTGAAGTCCCTATCACCCAGGGGAAAATGGTCAGCAACTGCTACACCCCTTAGACACACATAAGTCTATGGAGCTGGATGGAGTTTTCAGCGGGGTGTGGGTCAGTCTCCTCCAACGTAACAGGTGACAGGGCAAGAGGAAATGGCCTCACATGGGGCCAGGGGAGGTTTAAATTGTATATTAGAAAAAAAATTCTTCACCAAATGGGTTGCCAAGCACTGGAACAGGCTCCCCATAGCAGTGGTGGAGGCACCATCCCTGGAGGTATTTAAAAGATGTGTAGATGTGGCACACAGGGACATGGTTTAGTGGAGCACTTGTCACTGCTGAGTTAAACATGATGATCTTAAGAGATCTTTTCCAACTTGAACAGTTCTATGATTTCTGTAAAACATGTTTTAAAGTAGGTAACTTTATAATGAGCTTTAATGTAATGGAAAATCATCTTGGTTTTGTACTGGAGATCATTGTGTTTTCATCTTCATTATAAAGTTCATAATATATATGACTTCAAAGCTCATAATATATATGAATTCTTTTTGATTAAAGGAAAGAAGCTATTCCTGGACAAAAGAAAATTCCTGTGTTGTTTATATCTCATATTTTTTACATTGTTCAGCTCTTTCTTCACGTGTCATCTGTTGCAAAATGAGCTCTGCATTAGATAATATAGAAGAAAACTAGTTATTTGATATCTTGCTATGAATTTTCAGCAGCAATCTACAGAGGAAAAACATGTAAAATTCAGTTTAATTGTAGGCCAATAGAAAATCACATATAACCAATATCCTCAATACATATTTTTTTAGTTTTTTTAGTTTTTAATCCAAATTCCAACCAAACCATTTCTCAGTTCAGACCATTAAACCTTGGATAATAGAGCAACCTTATTCAGCACAGTGCATTATCATTCCCTTAGCCAAAAATGTGTGGCTAATTCAGTCAGTTGAACTAATGATTAGTAGGCTGTATGTCAGGCTGACATTGATAAATTAAGTATTTGCTGGAAAAGAGGCCTTCACAAACTTTCTTTTTTTGGATTTATTATCATCCAGATGCCTATCACCAACTCAGTGAAGACCTTGTAGCCATCCTCTTCTGTGTTCAGTTCATGACATCATCAGTGATTCTTTTTTTACTACTCTAAGGCCCAATTTTTTTGCATATGGAAAAGTTTTCATGGATGAACCCAGACGGACCCTAGGTGTGTGAGTGAGTGAGTGAGTGAGTGAGTGAGTGAGTGAGTGAAAGAGACTTCTTATGTTATGTTTTGTAAGAAGATTATGACTTTCGTGTCTATGATTTAAAGGTTGTAAATACCAGAGAACGTATGTAAAGAAGTTTGAGATCTGATTCCAGCAAATATAAGGATTGTTACCAGGATGCTTTAGAGATTGCTCTATTTGGATGCATTTCTGGAGTATTAGATTTCCTCTAGTATCATTATGCAAATGCAGATAACACCTTGTAACTGTGTATGGGGTTTTTTCGTAGTACTAAAATAATAATGAATTACCATGTCTTTAATACAATTTATGTAATATACTGTGTGGAACTGATGTAATTACAGTCATTCTCCATCTAAAATAGTATCTGAGCCATTTTCAAAATATGTTCATCTCCGTAATATCTGTTATGCATTATTAATTATAACTTGCCATTGTTTTACAGAAGAACTGGAAAACAAGAGATTCTGTGTACACTGCTCTTTGAAAGTAGATTCACTAATTGCCCATGTTATTCACGAGGAGTGATGCCAAGGCCAGGTTTAGGGTAAGCCAGCTGCTGTACACAGTAGGAAAATTTCTAGTACCTCCTGCATTGACAAGTGCATCCAAAGGCACTGTTATCTGCCATGAAAGCAGATTCACCCCAGCAGAATGTGTCTGGCTGTTTTCTTTTTTCTTGCCCACCTTTGCAGTGGCATCACAGGACTAGTATCATGCATGCAAGAGAGAACAAAATTCTTAGAAGGTACGGATTTACCATTTACAAGGGAGAGTGGAATTTTGAGTCAGTCCTCATTCTAACTGCGTACAAGGTCAAGGTAAATACCATATCCCATTGTAATATTGTAGATATTTGGCTTTCTGTCCTATGGCTGAAGCAACTTATACTTGCCAGCTAGTGTTCAAAATTTTTGAGAAGGCAGGAGATTATTATCCTGTGTACACAGGTATCAGCCCTGAACCCAAAGGCTGCAGTGTTTAGCTGATTTAGATCATGGATTTGAATTTTCCAAGCAATTTGAAATTCAAGACATAGCACCACAGAAGATCAAATCCTTGTGCAGTCTATCCAAATGATTCAGTAGGCTATTTTGCCATCTTGTCCTATGATTAACTATAGCGAGTAGTAATTAGCAAGGGTGCATTAAGCTCTTGATTTAATGTGCTTTTAAAATAGATACAAGGTAAATGGAACCCTGGACAATCTTTCTGGCTTTCTCTTCTCTAGCATTTCAAAGGCACCTAGAAACTTGGCTTCTTAGTACTACTAAGCAGATTTTAGACCCAAAGGGCATGAGATACATAAAAATTAGTCTGCCTGTAACAGAAAATGGAAAGGGCAGATTGGCAGCATTACATCAGAGAACACCATTTCTTCAGCATAAAAGAGGAAAAGAATGTGATACCAGGTTGGACTATCTCTTAAAACTCTTAGACTTCATATGACATTAATAAGCAATTTTTTCTCTTATGCTGGCATTATTATGTACAGGATAAGAATATAATGCTTTTGTGCATAATTTATCCTTTCCCCAAGCTAATCTCATACTCTGGGGAGAACTTTCAGAGTTCAACTGCAAATTTACAGGACTTGAAGAGATGTTGAAGTGAGTGTAGCTGCAGACACATGAAAGTGAGTAAAGCTGACATTAAAAAAAAAAAAAAAAAAGCAGATAAGCAAGTGAACTACCAGTATAACTCATTGCTACAAAATGTACTGAAGCTAAGAATTGAAGAGGAAACAGAAAATACTGGATGATTCATGAGTAAGCATACAGCAGCCTTGTAGTACCTAAAGACAACCTATATAGAAGCTAGAGAGGGATTTTTAAAAGGACATTAGTGACAGCACGTAGGAGAATAGCTTTAAACTGGAAGAGGTCAAGGTAAGATTAGATATTAGAAGAAATCCTTTAGTGTGAAGGTGGTGAGGCACTGGAACAAGTTGTCCAGAGAAGTTGTGGATGTCCCATGTCTGGAATTGTTCAAGGCCAGGTTAGATGTGGTACTGAGGACATAGTTTAGTGGGAATTTTGTGGTCTTAGAGGTCTTTTCCAGCCTAAATGAATCTGTGATTTTGTGATTCTTGACTGATAAGTCACAGAAAAGCAGCGAGATCTACCATGAAGTTTAATGTATAACATCATCTCAAGCCAGCATAGAGAGACTTCTATTGCAAGCTCTGTAAGACCCCCTAAGCATTAGTGTTATTTATTTCTCACAACATAGCTTTCACAGTATTTTCCATCAAGAAATGTGCTCTGGACTTTGCTTTCTATTCAAAATTTAAAAGGGTGAGGAATTTGGCTCTCTTTTGAGTCAAAAATGGTTGATTCAGTTCATTAATCAATTAATCTGTTATTAGTATGCAAAACTGAAGCAAAAATTCTATGAAGATAGGATAAGTGCCCAAAATATTGTGGAGAAGGACTGCAAAAGATCTTTTAGACTGAATTATTATATAAAATTAGTTCCTGCTGTGAAATGGGATAAAAAGCTAGTGGTTGGAACTGATGTTTCAGAAAATATTTCTAATTAGAAGTAGCTCAGATTTAGTATCAGATTCACTGTATAATTTAAAGTAGAACAATGTAAGAAAATAAAAATGAATTGCTGTTCATGAAGTAGAGGTTCCTTACTCTCTCCTGCGGTGCAGTTCAGTATGACTGATTTTTCTGGGAAATTGCATTGTCACACTTAATATAACAATCACTGTCCCAGTCTCAGGCACTATATAAACATCTACTTTTAAATGCACATATAGTGCATAGAGTGCAAGGGACTGATTCTAAAAAGTATTTGGGCACCTAATTCCTACCCTTGTGTCCTCCAGTATCTTTCCTAATAGGTCACATTAATCTATCAAACACTTCCAATACTAAGATAGGAATCTACTTAGCAAATATTATTTATTAAATCCTCAGGGCCCCATGAGTTTGGCAGACTTTGGGCAGCTATTTTAAACACCGGTACATGCAAGTTCAAAGGTGCTAAATTGATGATGAGGCACCTCAGTGGAAGAGCTGTGTCAAGTACCTATCAGACTTAAATTCTAGTTATCTTCATTCAACATTTCTTTATGGAGTCACCTATATATCATATAAAGCCCCAAAAATGTGCACTTTAATAAAACTTGTACTCACTAATCTCTAGTATATTTCTCTGTAGTATTCTCTTGTACTTGAGATTCAATACATAGATGGTTTTCTAGAAGTCAAAGCAAATTAAATATAGATATGAGCCTCGTTATGAGTTCCTAAGGCATAAGTAAATGGGATTTTTCTGAAGTTCATCTTGCTGCCGAAGTTTATTGTGACTTTTTAGTTATTGAGGGTATTTTTCAGTCTTTTGTGCAATGATTTGTTAATCCTTATTGCCAGAGAATATGGAGCTGTTCCATGCAGATTTCTTTGCTTTATGGATCACAGCCGGAAGACACTGACAAAGGTTACACATGGCAAAATTTACTTTATTTGATACAAAATAAAACAGGAAAGATACAAAATCCTATTTTTCACTCTATAAGAGATATTAAAAATTAGCTAAATAGTGAAATACCTTATCATTGAATGCTAAATGGCATTCTGAGCCGTATAAATTATACAAGATGCATAAGACAATTTCACATATAAAGCATTTTTATTTGAACTTTCTGCATAGGCAAAGAAAAGCCATACGTAGGTTGTAGAAGAAGTTCATAAATATTGCTCAGCTGTAGTAGCTTGCATTCCAGTAAGTGATATCTAAGGCACCTTAGCTGTCTCACTACATATCCACTCAAGGGAGGCAGAAATCCTGCAGCACTGGCAAGCCATAAAATTGTGAAAGACTTTATGTAAAGGCTTTTCCAGCTGTACTATTTTAACTAAAGAAAAGCTTTGCCATTATTTACAGACTTTTCCATGCCTGTCTTCTCAGGCAGCTATGATTACATTACTGCTGGACGATTTTCTGTGGCCCTTTGATACAGCATGCCTCAGATATAAGGAAAATAATGAAGCCCTGAGTCTGAAAAATGTCTTGAGCCTTATTTTAAACCTTGCAGCATCCATCTTCAAATTGAACCACTTTACAAGGCTAACTACAAGCACCCACTTAATTATTTTGTGGAATGGGAATGCTGATGAACCACAGAAGCAGTAGAGAGGGAAATCTTACTGAAAGCTCTTAATAGAACTTTGCTAGGTGCCCCAGCTTCTCAGCATATTGTAACACCAAGGGTGTACACCAACAAACCCCCCCACCCCACCACAAAAACAAAAACAAAGAAACCACTCAGAAAACAATTGGTGGGGAAAATAAATGGAAAAAAAATTACACCGTTGCTACTAAGAAAAATGTTAAAAATATGTATAAATAAATATTTTCTATTTTTCAGATATATTTTATATGAAACATATTTATCTTAAGGAATATGAAGGTATTGAAAATGTATTTCAAGTGCTATTAAGAAAAAAAAAAAAAGTTGTAGCGACTAAAAATGGATTATTTTCAAAGACCTAAGCCAATTCCAAATTCTTCTGAAAATATACCAGGTGCTCTTTTAGATGTGCCAAGTGTATCTCTCTGCTATTTTTCATTTTAGTCTTTCTATAGATTTTTACAAAATTTGCTGTGATAAAAAGTGATACCTTTCATTTTTTTTTGTGGTTGATTGATACCACTGTCAAGATTCAAGTTTTTGGGCTGCCTCACTGCTATGAGAGGGAAACATCCATCCCTGTTATCTTTGTTTATGAATTTCATCAGGTCAGTATTGTACCTTCTGTACCGCTTTGGAACATGGGGGTTCTAAGTGAAGAACCTGAGTATTTTTCAGGTGGAACTGATATATGGAAATATTAACAATCAAATTATGGAAGTCTTGGACACCTTCCCAGGGCTGCATGAAATTTAAACGGTCCAGTGCAGAAATGCAGGTACTAATCCCAGCCCTCTAATGGTAAGGTTCAGCAGATGCTTTGAGTTCTTGTCTTGGGCAAGACCAGACACATGCCAGTCTTTGACGGGGCTGAATTTTTTGGCTCCTGACTCAGTAAGAAGCCCTTTCCAGAGAGCAGGAATTCCCACAGCCCATACTGGTAAGCAGCCCAGCTCAGTAGGGGAGCCTTTAACATCTCTTAAGAGGATCTACAGAATCAGCACAGCATCAGTACAAATTATCTCTGTGTTCACACAAGATTTGAGAGTATTTAATCCACTGACTTAGCTGTATTCATAAAGGTACACTATACACTCTAAAACAAAAATAAGACAAGACTTAGAAAACAAAGAGGTTGGAGGTTTAATTACTTGACCAGTTCTGAATTATCATCCTTTACAAGCAAAAGAATAAGATTCCTTAGGAAAGGAGAAGTTACCAAGTAAAGGGCAAAAAAGAAGTTTTTTTAAGTAGTGGAAAATGTTTTACAGAACAACTCCTTCATTGGCAGTACTGCAGACAGGGAAGAACAGAGTATGTACAGAATTTTAAGGGTCATCTCTCTTCTCATGAGACACCACCTGAAGTAATGTGTCCAGGGACTATTCAGCCTGGAGAAGACTTCAGGGGGAATTTTATTGTGTCCCTTCGATATGTATGGGGGTCTTATAAGAAAAATGGAGACTTTTTAACAGGGTCTGTAGTGACAGGAAAAGGGGCAATGGTTTTAAAACAAAATAAGGGTGATTTAGAATGGATGTAAGGAAGATTTTTTTTACCATGAGGATGGTGAGACACTGGAACAGTTTGCTGAGAGACTTTGTGGATGCCTCACCACTGGAAATGTTAAAAGTCAGGTTGTATGAGGCTTTGAGCAGCATGATCCAGTGAAACCTGTTCCTGCCTATGGCAGGTATGTTGGACTAGGTGTCCATTAAATTTCTTTCCAACCCAAATCACTCTGTGACTCTATGTTATGGAGTACTTTGTGCAATTCTATGGCTCTCGTATCTGCAACTTGCCCCACTGACAGAGTAATCATTGTAGCATCTCTTCTAAATGCCTGCGAGTAGACAGAGATACAGAGGCTGCAGAAGTTTGTTGAAGTGGTTTGAGGCTCTCCTTAACTCTCAGCTGACCTCATTCTCTTAAAAGAAATAGCAATGATGCAGAAGCTATTCGGATGTCACACCAATTCTTTTTAATTATTTGCAGCATACGTAGTATGATTCAGTTATCTAAAATGCATGTGAGAATAGAAATGGTCTAGAGAATTCATTGCAGCCTATTGGTACCACTCAGGGCATGTAGAAATCTGTTCCCTTCTGCAGTAGCATCTGAGGGCCCAACAGGATACAGAAGGCATTTCAAATGGCACCAAATCCTCTAGAAAACAAACCCATTGGCTTGAAAATGTGTGGGTGGAAAAAAAGGCACGAAGTTCACAGGCTCACTAAAACACCGTTCCCACAGGACAAATTTGGGGGCAAAACATCCAATCAGTAATTTTTAAGCAGTTTTAAATCACAAAGTTACTTTCTTTAATCAGATTTCCTCTCATAATAAAAACAAAAACCCTCTAACAATTCTAAGTTGTTACAATATCCATGTAAATTACTTCCTGGCAAATCACATAGGAGTTTCATTCTGATCACTGTTGCACACTGAGCTTGAATGCTTTCTTTTTTAGACACCAATATATTCTCATGAAATCACATTGTATTATATATTTTGGATTTAATTTTTATTTTTAGTGCCATAACTTGTTGGGAATTACTGTTAGAGGATCTCAGTATTTAAAAGACACTTTATTAGGGTACTTTGGGTACACATTCCTGAAAAACCAATAGATAAATAGACAAATTCCCTTGTATCCTCTGAACTGGTTCTTTTTTCTTAGCGTGATTTATATGTTTCATAGGAAGCATGAAACATACAAAAGCATTTTTTATACTTCAAACCAAAATTACATTTACTTAGAGAAGCAAGGCATGGGTTTAGCTGTCCTTAAGAATGTCTATTTAGGATTCACTGGAAAATGGACATACATTTCAGGAGAGGAATTCACATCCAAAGAAGAAGGAAAAAGGCCTTTCTGTGACTGCAACACCACCCATTACTGAATCATATCCTAGGTAGCCTGTGTTCTACAGAGTGGGTGGAAAAAAGACTATTTGAAACAATATTTGAATTTGATCATTGCCTATGACAGTTGGCAGCCTTTCCCAAAGCATAAGTAACAGTGCCATGATCTCTGTACAATTGGTTTTGTGATCCAGTGCAGAAAAGAAGCAGAGAAAATGTGTGGGTGGAAAAAAAGGCACAAAGTTCACATGTATCAATTTAGAACTAGAAAATGGAAAAGGCAGACATTAGAAAAATTGTAAACTATGGGGAATGGTACAATTTTCGCAGGAAAGCAGCATAATCTAAAATGCAGTGTGGAATTTGTTCAAGTGCACTTTCTGTTGGATTATTACAGATTATTGTTGGATTATTATGTTATTAAAAAATAACATAAGGCTCATAAATGTCACCTGGGAATAACACATAATCAAACTATAACAAATGATTTTGTGAACAGCTGGAGTCTACCAGAGTTCTTTTATGTGGCTGGGGTTTTATTTCCCTAGTTTTTGATAACTGTGCTGGAGAATCTATTCCTATATGGGATCTTCTTTACTAGATGACCTTACTAAGCTTCAACAGTAAGAAAGAATGGAATAGGCAATAAAAATAAGTTTTCCACTGAAATAAGTAGAGCTGTGCTAATCTACCTGGTTCTAGACTGGTTCTAGCTCTGGAAAGCCAATAATGCACATAGGAAAAAAGTCTGTGGTTTGGCAATGCCTAGACCTGCAAGTAAAATGGAGTCACTGAAAAGTAATGCTGTGATAAGTGTGACAGAGAAAGCCCTTGGATGCCCTGAAGCATTGAGCACACAGCTTTAATCTTGTGCAGGATTACTTTGTGGTATCAAAACAAAAAAAAAAGCCATCACGATGACCTAGCACAGTAGATATTACATACATTAAAACTCACAAGCAGAAGTAAGAACTGAAAAGTTGGTGCAGGTACTAATAAGAGCAATGAAAAATGTGGTCAGTTGTCTTTGTGTGAAAACATTGCCTTTGGTGCCACAAATATTAATTTAGTGACAAATTATTCATTATTCATGACCAGCATAAAATAGCAAAGAGCAAAATAATTGTTTATGCTGGATACATAGTATTTAGTAATCCAAGTCTGTGATTAAACCTAATCAATTCATTCCCAAATGGCACTTTTCAGTGGAATTCTAAAAACAAGGACAAAATTGTGCATACTTCCATTACATTAATACAAATATCAAAATCCCTTAGGATTAAAGTTTTTGCAGGAGAGGTACATTATATAACACAAGAGTTAATGGACTAATTATGAAATTATGAAACTTTATCCAAGCATTTAAAGCTGCAATGATTAAGTAGCTTGGTGGAACAAGTCTTTCAAATGAGATCGTCTGGGAAAGATACTGCAGCGTTTGTTCTGGGACTGTTGGGTACAAACTGACCCATCAGGAAGAGGATTCTTTAGGTCTATGAAATAGTGAAAAATTAAGGAATAATGAGATAAGAAGCTCTCAGCTATCGTTTAGATAAGTTATCACACTGAGACCAACAACTGTATCTTGCATTCTTCTCAGAAGATGAAAATACTGGATCCTGAGTTGAGAGCAGAATAAAACCCCACTAATGATTGCTTTGTTATATCCAAGATATTTCTGACTTGGAGTGTACCAGAGAGTTAACACTGTGCATAAAATTATTCTTAGACATTAAAATTCTGGTATGAAGGATCATTCTAATAATGGAACTATTTACCAAATAAGTGATTGAAATGTGTAGAAAGCTTCATGCAATTGTGATGACTTTGCAGTTTGGCCACAAGGATGTAGCAATAAGGGTCTGTGAACACCCTGACACTTTATAAAACATGTGTATCCAGTATAATTTTATATAGATAAAATCATATATAAATGACAGTTACTCCTGTGTCCGAAGCTGAGTCTATGCCTTGGTCTATTTTAAAACCCTAAGCATGACAAAGGCAATGTCAACTACAAACCAGCTTTCATAACAGGAATGTAACTTGTTTCAGTGAGATCATAATTGTATTAAAATACCAACTCACAACCAAAATATATGAAGTAATGCACTCCATTTGACCCAACAGTCTATTACTTCAAGTATCAATATTTGTTTTGATTGGATTTTGTCTTGTTTGAGCTGCCAGTCACTGGGTTCTTTTTTTTTCCCAACTTCTGCTTATTGTAATTTTTAGATATTTTTTTCTATAAATACTGAGTTTCTTCTTTTAGTATAATGTAGGATTGATTAAAGTTCTAGTGATCTTTGATACCTTTCACTTTTCAGCATATGTTTTTAAATTAAATAATTAATAACCAGACAGAGAAGGAAAATCACCTTCTTCTTTGTTACTGTCTTACTTAGAGAGACAAAGTTTATATTTGCCCACGTAGATGCTGCAGCTTTGTTTTGGGATTGTACATTCAGTTAATGATTGATGTTTTTCCAGAGACATTTCATCTCCCTGATGATAAAGAAGATGCCCTTTTATAATAATATATCCAATAATTTATCCAATAGTAACTCCATTTCAATATGATATATATTCTCCTTGCTTCCATATTTTTATTATTTGATTTAAAGCAATGGTATAGCAGAATAAAAACACCAAACCCAAGATAATTCTCAATTAAAACAGTTCAAAGAATGGAGAAGTCTACTTGCAAACAAATATCTGAAATTATATAGCAATGTATATCGCTCTAGTCTTTTGGATAGCGGAGAGAGTATCCTCCTCACTCTAACAAATTATAACTACAGCACTTAAAAACCTGTATGTAGTCATCATATTGCACAAACCTTCCCATGTTATCTGAGAATTACTATTTGCTTACCTCCTCTGATGTGTCTGAGTGGGAAACCTTTCTCTTGGCTGTATCACTGCAGCCTAGTGCACACGGCTCCATAGGGAATATCGAAATGATAATTTGTGCAATCTTCTAATCATTGGCATTTGACAGTCACTTCTACTAAATTTCCAGGTGGATGCTTTTGTACCAAAGTGTTGAAGGTTCACAGTACCTTCCACTGAGAGCTCTGCTCTGTACAACACACATTTGTTCTCCAGACAACACACTCATAAATGAGCTTAAGGGTGAGCTCAGAGGTCACAAAGTCTGCTGATGTTATGAAGCTATTCAAAATAAAAAAGACAGGCGATCACTGTGAAGAACTACATAGGGATCTTATGAGATTGAGTGACTGGGCAATAAAATGAAAGATGAAATTTGGGAGATAAATGTAAAGTGATGCATGCGAGGAGAAAGACACTCAGTTTCCTGTATAAAATGACAGAGTCTGAGGTGACCATTAATGCTATAAAAGTAAGACTTGAGGTTATGACAGATAGATCAGTGGAAAAATACACTCAGTACCTGACAGAACAACCAACCAACAGAAACAAAAGAAACACCAAACCAAAATCAACAGGTCACATCCCAGAACTTACAAGAAAATTACTTGGGATAAAAGAGAAAACAAAACTCAATCAATGTATAAATTCGTGGATCACCCTCATGCTGAATCCACAGAGTATTCAGAGCAAGAGCATTCCTGTCTACACCAAGCAATGTCCATTTTGTGCAGAAACCAGCACTTCAAAGGAAACAAAATTACAGCCTGATGCAGGGTCAGTTTGACAATGAATCATGCTGAAAACCATCATCTGAAATGATCACTGAGTAATAAAGCCTTTGTTTCATTTGTCTAGCAAAAAGACAGAAAAGCATTTAGTAAAAAGTTTGTGGGAATGAGGAACATTTGCATTTGTCTAGCTTTTGTGTATATACCTATATATCTATATATATGTATCTAAAGGAAGACAAGCTTTCAGAGGAACAAGCTTTTCACTAGGAGAAACACAGTAAGTATCAAACTAAACTGCAACTGAGATCAATTAAGATGGATATAATTTTTATACCAGAGAAAAACCAGACTGTTGCCATCTGTGGGCAGAGGGAAGAAGTGACTGGAAAATTGTAAAGGCTTGTGAACCCATGTCCCTATTCAGTCTATGACTCCACTAGTTATGAATTTTAGTTGCCAACGTCATAGATGACCATTGAAGAACAATACTCAGATGTAGTGATTGGTGGAAAAGAAAGGGATTGGAAAAAGCCCATATCTCATCAGCAGCTTTCCCATGGAAAGCAAGAATGTGATTTTCCTCCCTAAAGAGATGAGTTTTCTTTAAACTACAAAACTTTTCTTCCCCGAGGATTTAGGAAACCTTCTTCATTCAGAAGAAAGAGACTTATAATTTAAAAAAGATTAATAAAATGAAGTGCTTCACTCAAATTTATTTCATAAAACATGGCTAAAGAACTACTCAACATACTTTATTCAAAGATTCTTAGATTACTGTACTCATCCAACATGTGTAAAACACTTACAGCTTCAGTTTATTCCTTCATGTGAGGGAATTGGAACAGTGTCTTGCCTATGTAAATTAGAGATATTCCTGAATGGGTACTCAGCCAGATACTTTAGTGAAGCTGCTTCATGTTGTCTGAGATAGGCAGGTAAATTCTGGGCAGGACTTGGAATATCCATCGTGGTAACAAAGGCCAAATATAAATAGAAGAGACAGTTTTATTTTTTTTACTGAAAGAGTTATTACAGTATGAACAGTTTTCTAGATTTTTGTGTTAGGTACAGCTCTAATTTTTCCCTTAAATATTCTGGGACTTTTTTTTTTTTTACTTTGTGTGAAATTTAGTTCAGAATGAGTCCTCAAGACCTCTCACTTCTGCCAGTTCAAACTCTCACAGTGATATGAGCAGAAGAACTAGGTTGAGAATCTGAGAAAGCACAGGCTTTCTCCAAAATGTTGTTTAGTACTTTTAAGACAATTTATGCTGGCCATGGCAGTAGTGACATTTGCATCTTCTGAGGGGAAGCTAAACAGCGTTATGCATAATTTTTGTACTAAAACTTATAAATAGGTCTCCAGATGAGATGTGCTCAAAGACAGACGGAGTTTGCACTGATATGCTGTACTTTGCATCCATAAAATATGTGGTGGAGTCCTAGATTTCATAGTTTGGACTGGAGGGGACTATTACGGATAACTTAGTCCAATTCCGTTGCCATAGGAAGAGACACCTTCAACTAGTTTAGGTTGCTCAAAGCTCCATCCAACCTAACTTTTAATGTTTGAAGTGATGCAGCATCCACAACTTCTCTCAGCAGCCTGTTCCAGTGTCTCACCACCACTGTCATCATAGTAAATTTCTTCCTTATCTCCAATATAAACCGCCCTTCTTTAAAACCAGCCCTTTGTCCTGTCACTACAAGCCCTTTAAAAAAGTTTCTCTCCATCTTTCTTGTAAGTCCCCTTTACATTTTGAAAGGCCACAATAAGGTCACCCTGGAGACTTCTCCAGGCTGAACAATCCCATCTCTCTCAGACTGCTTTTCAGGGCACTATTTCTATTTAAGCCAGGAGGAAAACTTCCAGAGGTATTCCAGGGAGGGGAACAGATTAATTGTTAAAGATGAAATTATTTTTGGATGACACTAATGCAATGAAATAGCATTGAGTTTTTCCTGTTTTTCCCCTTAATAAGTCCAAATCTTCCATCAGGAAAGAGCAAAAAACTGAATGAAAGAGAATATAAGTATGCCTAAAGAATTTAAATAGAGGAAGAACACAGTCTTTCTGATTGCCTATATATTTCTGTCCTGCAGTGATGTGCAAGCTCACTAGGGAATACGGAGGAATAGTGAATAAGAGGAAATTATATACTAGGGAAGAAATTATTAATTACTTCTGTTGCTAGAAGCTTTTCATTGACTGTTTTATATTGGTCTACAAAGAAGGAAATGCATCTAAGGGGCAAGGGTATGAAAAAAGAATGACCCTAATTTCCTGTAATAGGTGAGCAGCTGGCACACGGATCAGGCACAAAGAGTTACAGTAAATGGGGTGACATCAGGCTGGCATCCAGTCACTAGTGGAATTCCTCAGGGCTCCATCCTCAGCCCAGTTCTCTTCAACATCTTCATAAAAACTTGAACACAGGGTTTGAAGGAATACTAAGTTTTTCAGTGACACTAAATAGGGAGGAGCTGTTGACTGCCTCAAAGGAAGAAAGGCCCTGCAGAGAGACCTCGACAAATTAGAAAGATGGGCAATCACCAGCTGTATGAAGTTCAGCAAGGGAAAGTGCTTGATTCTGCACCTGGGACAGAGCAACTCTGGATGTGTGTATAGACAGGGGAGTGAGAAGCTGGAGAAAAGCGCTGTGGAAAGGAACATGGGGCAAGTTGAACATGAGCCAGCAGTGCCCTGGCAGCCAGGAGGGCCAACCCTGTCCTGGGGGCATCAGGCACAGCATCACCAGCCTGGCAAGGGAGGGGATTGTCCCACTCTGCTCTGCCCTGGGGTGGCCTCACTTCAAGTGCTGGGGGCAGTTCTGGCTGCCAAAAAAGAAAAAAAAAACATTAAAATACTGGAGAGTGTCCAAAGGAGAGCTACAAAGACAGTGAAGGGCCTTAAGGGGAAGCTGTATGAGGAACAGCTGAGGTCCCTTTGTCTGTTCAGCCTGGAGAAGACTGAGGGGAGACCTCACTGCAGTCTACAGCTTCCTCATGAGGAGAAGAAGAGGGGAATAGGCACTGATCTCTTCACTCTCATGACCAGTGACGGTACTTGAGGAAACAGCACGAAGCTGAGTCAGAGGAAGTATAAGTTAGATTTTGGAAAAAGGTTTTTCACCCAGAGGGTAGCTGAGCACTGGAACAGGCTCCCTAGGGAAGTGGTCATAGCACCCAGCCTGTCTGAGTGTTTGGACAATGCTCTCAGGCACATGGTGTGATTCTCTGGGTATTCTGTGCAGGGTCAGGCCCTCCATATTGAGGACTACTACCAAAATATATCTGCCAACATCCTCTCATAAGCTTGCCTGAAATAAGTTGCAAGTAACTGGTTACAAAGTGTTTGCAATTATGGTGAAGAGGACTGTTCTGTTATACTGATGTTGTATATTAAATGTTAAATGGCAAGATCTGAATTGAAGGTGCTGGGAAATGGCTTACTCCAGGTCAGAAGGCTATGACACCTACTGGGTTTCACATACTTTTTCTTTTTCCTACCACATGCTGTTTTTCCTGAAGGGAAGGAAAAACTGCAGGGAGTGAGAAGACAAGACATTTTTGTGACCCATGTTGAACTGCAGCCAAATAGGGTACAGTAGAAAAGTGGACTTCTGTAAAGTGAGAGTGATATCATTTCCCACACACCATCTCTTAATGCCCTTTGTATTTAGCTTCAAAGATGTTTGGGATCAGACATCCTTTTGACAGAGGTTACAGACAATGACTGCTAGGCTGATGTTCTTGTGCAAGGGGATGGATGCCAGCAGCAGAGAAGCAGAATCTGCAGGGACCTCTCTGCCAAGATTTGCAATGGTGCAAACAGGTAAGACCTGCACCACACACAGTAACATACTTTGTGCCATGCAAAGGGTAGAAGGGGTACTGGATTACTTGGTGCCTGGGGAATGACACACTATACATACTTGGAGGAAAAAAAAACACTTTTTGTTGACATGTGTAGAACAATCTAAGAAACTTGGATTTGGATAACCTAAATGGTGGTGTTTGAAAAGAGATCATAGGAAAATAAAATCAAATTTTCTGGGACCAAAGCTGCGGGAAAAAAACACACTTTTTTTTTTTTTTTTCCTGTTAAATCTCTTTGTGTGAAATTTAGCTTCAAAAACCTAGAATAGGTTCTCTTGCTCTTAAAGCGAGGGCATGGTAGGGGGAGAACAGTAGATTTGGCAAGTCTGAGAAGCAATATATTGCTTATTTTTGTTCACCTTTGCATTCACCTTGCTGCTGAAAGAATATTTTTTCAGTATTATGCAGAGAGGAAATCTGTTCATAATAAAGTCCTGACTTATTCCCTTCCTGTTCAGATTTTATCCCTAATAAAGGGTGTTGCTACATGGTACAAGTTTATATCTCTCCATGGGAGATATAAACATAGTACTGAGTTATTTTTTACTGTTTGGGACCCTGAATCATGTTAGGGTAGAATAAGAAATAATAAATTAGAAAAAGGCTTTTGGTGCTACTGTTTATATGTATTATTCAATAGATGTCCCATGCAGACTGCATAAATAGCCCTGGTGATACCCAGAACTTCCCCGTCTTGTGTGAGTGTTTAAAATATTAGCATACAGAATCAAGGCTTTGGGAAGCAGAAGTTCATTCAGTTAGAGGACTTGCTCCACAACCACCAGTCTGTGATGCTGAAGAGGCATCCTTTGTCCTTAGGACTGATTGTGTTAGACTCTTGTTACAGTCAGTGGACAGAAACAGGAACATTTAATGTTGCTATTCATCTTAATCAAAAGGGTCATCTGCTGTAGAAGTACTGATCAGTCTCCATTGACTCAATTGTCCATGTATCTATAGAGACAGACATCTCTATATATGTCAGTAGTGTATTTTCCTGTGGTCAAAGGAGACAAATACCAATCCCCAGGGATTTTGGTGGTACACAGATGTTACAAAAACAAAGTCAGTATGAGGTGAATGATAAATATTGTGCTAGGAGAGCTGCAAAACCAGGCCTCAAGATTTTGAGGCTGGGCATCCAAAATTTGCACACACTTTCAACTTTCTGTTCCTAAAGAGCTTCTCTATCCCCGTGAATAAAATTAGTGCTGATTTACCTTGGAAGGTGCTTATAAAGTCCGTAAATCTGTATAATTTAGACAATCATCACAGGTAGACCAGAGAAGAAATAATGTGCACTTAGCTTTGGATCAGGACAAAAGTACCTTGCCAAGAAACAACTTATAGGGCTGTGAACTGAATAACACTTTGTCATCATTTTCCAGGTGAGTATAATTTATCCTGTGCAGTAACGGCCAACATGTCAGTCATTCCATTTTCAGTATTTACTAAAAGATAGGAATTCTGTAATAAATGGTTGAACACCCATTCGTATAATTATGACATGTGAGATTAAATGCTCTATTTAGAGAATAAAGGGTCATTGCTGGTGCTAAACTACTGTGGGGTGACCACAGCACTGGCTCAAAAGGCTGTCCACAAAGACAGAAGTGACAGCAGCTCACCATGCTGGACATTTCCTGACAGGCCTGAGCTGTGAGGTTTATCCATCTCACAGCACCTAACAAGGCTGAAGAGAGACAGCCCTTTTTCTCCAGGCAGCCAAGGCCTGGGCATTCCCTCTGGCTGAGGCTCCCTAAATTGATATGGTGGCAGCAGGGAGAATGCCGGTGCTTGCTGTGACAGAGGGGCCCAGGACGTGTATAGGAAAGGCTGTGAGAGTGCCAGCCCAGAGGGGAGGTGAAGAGGCCAGTGCTTGGGGCAAAAGGGCAGGAAGAAGGGCAGGGAGGGGAGGGCAGGCTGGCTGAGCACGCAGGGGTTGCCCATGGTGTGACAGAGGGCAGCTGCCCCTCCTTCTCCAGTGCCAGAGGCTTACACAAGGCTCTGTCCCTCTGTCCTTAGCCACACAGCCACAGATTCCCTACCTTCTCTTATGACACAGACACCAAGTTAAGGTATTGGGAGACTTGCAGAGCCATGGGAAGGGGTTGCCCAAGGCCAGGAAGTGTGGGTACACTATTGCCTGTTCTGCCTTCTACAGCTCCAGGTGCAAAAAAGGACAGGACCAGACCAGGCGTATACTGGTTGGAAGCCACACAGAAAGAGAATCTCAGGGACATGAGATGAGAAGAGAGCAAACACCTTACTTTAACGTGTTAACAGTTCTGCAATGTGCCTGAAGTATCTATGAAAATAACTGACATGATAAAATAAAATAATTCCTATCATGAAAGGATATGAAATCCTAATATGAGAGAATCAAGCAGAACAAACACTCTGGAAAGGAGATATGACCAAATAAAAATGCAATTCAAAAACCAGAAAATTTCAAATGCAGTGACTGCGACCAAATGTACTGAGATGAAATGAGGCGCAGTGAAAAGGACCAAAACGTGCCAAAATTTTTCGCGTTAAAATCCCTAAGAATAAGGGAGAAAGGTAAATAAAGAAAAACCGAAGAAACTGTAGAAATGAAGCTCAAAAAAAACCCCGAAACCCCTAGAATGAAGTGGAAACAAGAAATGTGAATGAGATGACATGAAGAGCAGGGAAATGGACCAAAGCTTGCCCAATTGATCCTCATTGAAATCACAAGATTTTGTTCCCTTTCCTGAAAGAAAATTCTTCAAATGCATTGTTAATTATTTGTGGAGAATGGATTTTTTGACACATTTTTGATAAAACACACATGATATACATTTTATGTTAATTAATCCAATAAACCATATAAGGTAATTATTGTCAGCATCTTGAGTTCGTTTATTATATTGACATGTCCATTAAGAAAAAAACAAGAAACCACCATCAGGTGTATTCCTGTAGTTAGTTATGAGTCATTAAATCAGAGGGGCAATGTGGTACTCTTGAACATGGCACATATTGAAGCAAACACTTGGAAATAAATGCTCACAGTAGACTAGTGGAGAAGAAAATAAATGGGCAGAGAGAGGAACATGGGAAGTTTAATTTAGGAGAAGAAAAATTTATTATAATTGTGAAGGAGCCTGAACACTGAAATAGATTGTTTGGATACTGTGAAAGCTGCACAACTAGGATTTTTAAGATTAGAGTAAATAAACATAGGTCAGGAGTGATTTAGGCAGAAATAATTGTGCCCAGGGACAGGATGTACTTCATGACTTCCCTTTGTGAATTTTGTCATTATATGTCTCTTTGCTGATGACCTTTGACGAGTCCAGGAATCGTGCAAGTATGGAGAATGACTGCTCCTAGTGACAGTCTTACCAGTATAGTTGCAGATTATTTTAATGGTGCCTTTCTTTGGAACATGTCTACAGAAGACTTTGACAGAATTTCTGGGTTTTTATAAGCATTTCAGAAAGGGAACACAGTAATTTTTACAAGAGAATAATCAGAAATTTTGGCAAAAAAT
The DNA here is from genome assembly GCA_013398275.1 of Promerops cafer. Classification (NCBI taxonomy): domain Eukaryota; kingdom Metazoa; phylum Chordata; class Aves; order Passeriformes; family Nectariniidae; genus Promerops; species Promerops cafer. The sequence continues at coordinate 2,952,669 of VZSE01009483.1, read as the reverse complement.
TTGAGAACTTATGCTTTTTATATATGCTTATAAAAACTACAGTCATTCTCTTTATGTAAGAATTTCAGGGATGAGTCTCATCAAGGACTTCAAAAGCTCTTTAGGTCAGATCTGAAACTTGTTTATGACAGCAGAAATTTTCATATTACTTCTTAATGGGCTTCATGTCAAGCTTTTTGTGTGCTGTTCGTGTAGCGACCACTGTTTTCTTAATATGAACGAACACACAGTATGACAAATACTCCTTTTACCTCAGCTAAAGGAAGTTTTTTCCATGTTCACAGTCAGTGGCATGTGTCCAACACCATGTTCCTGGGCTGTGTTGAGGAAAGCTGTCATATATCTCTTGAATTAAATCTGCCCACCTCAGTGACTGCAAGAGACTTTGATTATTTTTGCCTGCTAAGAGATCATGATACATCTTATGAAAAGACAAGCTGTGTTATCAAAATACTGCTAGCCACACAGAAAAGCATCAAACCCCCTTACCTTGTTTCTTTAAATGCATCTCAGACTGAATTTAATGGTGCTATTTTTTCTGACATATTTCAGACTAGTCTCACTCTGCCTGACACAGACAACCCCCTTAAAAAACAAAAAAAGAATTTTAAAAATTGTTTGCAATTGAACCCATTAACATTTGTTAACATGTCAAGACTACAAGTCTGAGCACATGTAAGTGCTGTTTAAGATTGCTGCACAAATGAGCATTTTTCCCCCTTCCCTATGCCTTTAGGTTGGTCTTTCCCACACTTCCATCCCCCTACAAAACTCAGTTACTTGCTGAATTTTTTAAACTAGAAACATCTGTTCTCAATGCATTTTAAGAAAATAGTTACTATTTTTTTAAAAAAGCATAAAAGTAAGAATTACAGTAAGATGAAGTACCTGGAGTACCTGGAGTGTCCAGACTTAAAACCAGTATAACGTAAAGGTGTTTTAGGAGGAATATTAGAGAACTATGAGAATAATTATTATTGAAGAAGGTATAAACATCATGAATTTGAAAGTAGGTGGGTTCAGACTCTGTAAAGCATTTTCAAAGTTTCTCTGCAGTCCAGTCGTTACTGTTATCTCTTCAGATACCTTGTTGGTATCTTTTCCATGAAAAGCAGGAAAATTTGACAAAATCCATACTTCCAAGTAGCAGTGTTGCCCAAAGCCACATTTATCTTATATTGCTTCTGATACTGAGCCAGTGAGTAATCATGCCTTGAAACTTGGATGGTTGTTCTTCAGCAAAATCCAGGGGTCTACAAGAAGGAACACCAGGGTGAACACAGCCTGTTGACTGCTGAAGGCACAGCCTGTGATGCTGGGGGTCGCAGCTTGAGGGTTTCAGAGTTCCTTTCCTCAGAGATGCCTGATGGTTTGCGTGGCCAGAGTGTTGAATGTCGGCCTGTCTCCCGGTGGCTTGTTCTTCAGTAACACCCAACACCTGTGCCTACTGTCAAATTACAATTTCATTCAGGTTGCAGGAGCCAAGCAGGTGATGACAGATGTGGTTTTGAAGCAGTGACAAGGAGACACCTTTAATGTGTATCAGTGATGCAGGGAAGAGGTAAAAGCCAAAGGCTGTGAGGGAAAGACAGCTTTGTTGAAAACTTTTTTCTGACCAAAAAACTGGTGAGTGGCTACCATGAGGAGTGGTGGATTCTTCATCTTTTTGGATGCTGAAAGTCTGTATACTTTATTTCAGGTAAATAATGGGAAGCAGAATTATTGGAAGAGCTATAGAAAAGGTTGGAATAAGGGATCATATATCTTGTACTGGCTTTACTTAATTCCTCTGTAACAACTGCTCATTTACTGCATGCCTCTCAAATCTGCTTGTCACATGCTTCTGATAAACAGCTAATGACTTTTTGTAAATTGGGGTATTTTCTGCCAATATATCAAATACAGATCCAGCCTCTTCTGCAATACTGCCAAAAAGTGAGGTGGCATAGTAAATCAAGGTGTATGGGCTTGAAATAGCCGTGAGTCTTCTTTAGTGCTTTTGCTGGAATCACAGAAAAAACTACTATAGTCATTCTAAACCATATCAAATGTAATATAAGGATCAGGATTTTTTTCTTCATGGGGAGAAAGAGAGTTTTGATGCTTATATTTCAGTAAAAGCTACTCTTGTTTTTCCATTGTAGTCTTGATAGTTGAAGTTTCTTAGCTGCAGTCTGAACATAGTGCACATAGATTTACACTTGACTAGTGGTACTGTTATGCCATCTACATGCCAACTGTTTATGGAGTTGCACTATAAACTGCTACCAGCTCACTGCATTTGTCTGTATTCCAGATATTCTAGACAGATTACATGTAGGTTCCCTTTCCCACCACCCCCTCTTCTCTATATTCCATTTTTAAAGGTTTTTTGGCTTACTTTTCCTAAAATTTTTGAAGTCTAGAAGTAAGAATAGCATTTGAACATCTACATAATAGGGAGCAAATAGTTTAATAATTTATCATTGTTTCAGTCATACTGAAGTTCACAGTATTTCAACAGTAATGCCAGTTAGAGTGAACTTAAATAATCATTTGATTCTTATCAATAAATACTGAGGAAGCTGTAACTCAGTAACTATTAGAGTGTGTCAAACAAAATGGGCAGCTGGTCTGACAAAATTAGCTACAGTATTAAACCACAGCCAGTTATCTCTCCTTGTATGCTTCTCCTTAGATTTATAATCTCTTAGACATCCAGTTGCAAGTGATTTTTTAAATATTTTTTTCACAGAAGTCTACAATATGATGTAGGGTATTTTGAAAACAGGTGTTCTTTGAATGATTTAGTCAGCTCCAGTTACTGATAAGAAATGGCTGAAACTCCTGCTTGCTTTGTGGAAAATATTTCTGAAGAAACAGAAACAGAAGGTGTTTCTGCCTACAAAGTAGTCTTGTTTGTCTCTTATAAAATAAATATATTAAAAAATATCCTTGTCACCTGCTCAGTGTTGAGGGTTTAGTTTATTTTATTAATGCTTTTAAAAAATTATTTTCATTGTTTTGGGCAACTCTCAAAGATTCACTAGTGCTGTTTAACAGCAAAATAATGCAGCCAGAGCAATTGGGCAAGTCCTGGACAGCGCCTAGTCTGGACACTAATGTGTATTCATTCCACAGCCCTTTGCTAGGGCATTTGCAGAAACAATGCCATGGTTTTACTTGGAAGCAGAGGCAAAAGCAGGGCGCACTTGCTATGTCCTGCACAGGGGCCACAAGGGGCCTCTGAAGCCATTGCTCTGGGTTTGTGCTACACTGTAGCTTTTCACCCTCTGCCTGCTGGAGGTCCTGACCTTCCAGCTTGCTTCTCCAGAGGTTTCCTGCTACAGCTCCTTTTGCTATCCAGAGGGGCGCCGGGATCAGCTGCCCCTGGAGGTTCGTAAAAGAAGCCTCTTCTCCATCGCTTCCTGGCAGCTGCGCCTACCGCCACCGCCACGGCCGCCGCGTGCTCCCCGCGCCACAGCGCCCCTGCAGCCGCGGGGGAATCATCGCACCTGCCCTGCCCGGGAGCCACCAGCGCCCCTGCCGGCTGTGCCCGGCACTGCACCAACGGGGAAGTGCCCGCGGCCGAGAGGGCAGGCGCTGGGTCCCTGGATCTGTTTGGTGCTAATGCCATAGTTGTTGTTTGTTTGCCTTGCTGTACGTCCTAGTAAAGAGCTGTTATTCCTTTTCCCATATCTTTGCCTGAAAGCCCCTTAATTTCAAAATAATAATAATTCGGAGGGAAGGGTGTCATATTTTTTCATTCCAAGGGGAGCTCCTGCCTTCCTTAGCAGACAGCCGTCTTTCAAACCAAGACACTGTGTCATAAAAGTTTTGAGAAGTTAAAGATACATATTTTTTCTGATGAGTGCCTACAATGAGTTGAACTCGGGTTGTTTGGGAACTGAGACAGTGTGCTCACCACCCAGCCAAAACCATTCCTATTTTGAACACTCCTAATTGACATTCAGAATAGATTATTGGAAATGATCTAACAAAGAACTTTGAGTAGTGACTGGACCGCTGAAAAAACTCCATGATCTCCTAATAATAATTTGTGATAATTTGTGAGGATATAGTATAAAATAAAGCAATATCCATAGCAGCCACAGTCAGTTTTCCTATTTGGTATGTGTTTTGTTATTGTTGCTACAGTGAAACAGCCAAGCTAGAATAGCAGTAGCAGGAAATGTACAGATGCTTATGTTTAGTGTAGTTCTGCAGAGCTCACCAAATCATTCATCAGCTACAGGCAGCAGGAGATCACTCAATTGCTTTTTCATTGTTTTCCAAATGTCTCAGAAAGAGGCTGCTAATGTTTTGCAAGTTCCTTACAGAATTCATCTCTGAGGTCTAGGTAGCTCCTCTGGTTCCACAGAGGAAATACTATATTATTGGGTCCCAGCAGTGCAGAGAGCAGTCAGCATCCCATCATTTCCTGTTGCTGTCCCTTGCTGCAGAGAAGTGGCGCTGACAGGTTACTGTAGAGAGCAGAGAGCTGTTCGTAAGCCTATTTGATTTTCAATTTTCTTACACTATGTGCAGCGTAGCTGGGTACCCTGCACTCTCTTCTATATTGTGAATAATTCCAGTGAGTTTCCTAGATGAATTAGAACGTAAAGATCCATCTCAAAGGAGAAATGAAACTGAAGAAGGAATGATCGTGTTTGAGAAAGGAGGTTTTAGTGCATATGACTGTGGAATGCTGTGACCTGGAGGCTATTTTTTCACTGGCTGTTGATAAATATGTCTGCTGAGGCCACCAAGGGCACAAACAAGTATTAACACAAGGAGAGGGCAGGAGACCAAACCACCCCTCTTTTTCCTGCTGCAAACAAGGGCACATTCCACCTTTATCTCTGCCAAGGATTTAGTTTCTGATCTGCATACTGCTATAATTGCTGAGAACATATGCATTCTGCTTGCTGCACTGTATGAGCCCTCTGAGCTTCATATTTACACTAAAGATATTTTTCTTCCTGGTGACTAAAACTCAGGTTACAGAGTCTGAGCACCAACTTCACCACCTATGTCTACCATGCATCAGTTGGTCACCTGGGCTTTTGGTGAACCCCCATTCCTGGGGGCCTCTTGATGACCTCCATTGTGCCAAAGGGGGCCTCTCTCTGAACATGCTTCTTGTCTTGAAGATGCACAGCAGATGCCTCTTATGAGGTGCTGTTATGATGGGTCACTGCTATTAACGTTTGCTTCTCTGCCCCATCTTTGACCTTACACAACAGTGCATTTTTAAGACTATAATTATATCAGAAGGCTGATGTCATTGCAGGACAAAACAGTGGAAAAAATGGGGCCAGAGTGAAAGCTTTTATTCCAGTATAAATATCTGAAATAACACAGGCACTCTGAAGTCTTGACAATGCATTTTGCTTTCCATGTGTTTCCTTTTCTTTTTAATAAAGCATGCTCTGTTCCCAAGTTCCTGCTTCTGTGATTGAAGTGTTAGAATTGGATGAGCTACATGTTAACCTCCTGAAAGACTAGTGATCCTCTAACACAGATTTTAATGACTCCTTACTGTAAAAGGAAGGGTTGCTGGACTGGTGGGACATAAACATTATTCATACTCAAAAATAATATCTTGCTCCGAGTTCACTTGCTAACTGCCTCTTGGCAAAAAGGGCATAGTGCAGCCATTAAAAGGTAGAAACCAAGAAAACACAGACAAGTGCTTCTGACCTGAGTGATATGCAGGCAAGCTCATCACTAAAGAAGGTTTTACAGGTCTGAGTGGGTGCAACTCTCTGGGATTAAGTAGACTACTTGTCTTCACAGCATCAGAGAATGTAACATCAGATGTTTAATAGTTTGATATACAGTTTGGAAAAAACAAGTCTACATCCATCACTTAATTTTATTGAACATTTGAACCATCCACATGTTTTCTGATGTCTCCAGCTCACATTGCAACATAAAGGAAAACACCTGGAATATAAACAATGAGATCTAGTCTAAAAATGAAACATTGGAGATGGGTTTGAACTGTTTGCTTTGTCTGTTTCTTCTATGGGCATCCCCTGTTTGTATGTGACTCAAGTCCCTTTGACAGAGGTATGGGTGTAGCTGTTTTAAAGCCTACATTGCCTGTAACCACTGATGAGCTAATCACCACTGGCTATACACCAGGAGCTGGTGTAAAAGTGTTTGTTTGGCATTGCTCTCTGCTGAGAGTCGCCTGAGTTAACCTGGTTACTTCTCTGATATCACTGTTTGACTCTAGAGACACCCTTGTAACATTTCCTCAGGCACTTTGGAGGAGGTACTTACATTTGTGACACCTCCTTTGCCATTTTGAGGCAACTGGGGCAAAATAGATGCCCTGCAGAGCTGAGCTGTAAGTGCCTCTGAAGTGGGAAGAGGGTCGTGACATTGCCATGCTAACAAGATGTACTTAAGAATGTTCATGTCTTGAAGGTACTCAGTAGCATTACTTTAATTTAAGTGGTAATTCATTCAGGAGTAATTAATTTTTTGGCTTACCAATATGCTTCAGTTCAGAAGTTACTGATTTGGGTTTTACCTGCATTTGGACCAGTGATCTTGATTAAATAGTTCTTCCCTGATTGCTAGTGCAGTGATTCATTCAGGAAGAGTTTTGTCAATATCAGTAAGTATCTTAAAATGCCATAATTCATTTTTAGTACAGTCAATAACGGCAGATCATGATGAAGGCTCAACAGTTCTTTTTTTCTACCTCCCTCAGTGAATCTACATATATGTACATATTCTCTTTAATAGCTGAGGCAGTATGCCTTTGTCGTGTGAATATTTTCACTAAAAGGGCTTTTCATTGAAACATTAATTCTAATTGACAATACTGCCCCTATACATACTTACATTACCTGTTTTCTTTCTTTCCTTTCTGCTGGTCTTTCACTACAAATTTCAAGTATTTGTAGCTCTGGTTCATGTTTCTTCCGCAAGGTAGATTATAAATGCTGACAATAAGTTACAGTGGTTTAAGAATGTTTCTTTAAGCCCTAATGACTGATATAACCGATGTATCTGAAGCAGTTTCAAAACAAATATATTTAACTCATGCAAAAAGTCTTCCTGAAATATTATTTTTTTCTTTCCTGTTTATTTCAAGGATCAGTAATAGCACAGGTTGCAGGTAAATAACCAGTTCTTTAAAAATAAAAAGTGCATGATAGGGAAGAATGCTTTTTTGAGAAGTTGCAGTAGGATACAGGATGATACATGGAGAGCCAGTGAAAGGAGGAGGCAATGCATTTATCTGAACAAATTAATATTTCTTGTGTTTTTTTACAGCTAAGTTGGTTGTTGAACCTTGTTTTGTAGTCAGTAGACAGAACAGGAGCTTCTGAGATTTAGCTTGTAGACAGCTAAAATAGATCAGATGAACCAAACCTTAAAAAAAAAGAAGTGAGCAACTCATGGTAAAACTGCAAAGCATCAGGAGAGAACTGACAAGGTCTGACTTTTTTAAAATGAGGGATGAGTTTTCAACTACTTGAGGGGATGCCCAGAAGTAAGAATATTAGTCTTTAGAATATTCCTGTAATTTCAAACAGTTATTCTTTTAGTACAATTGCCTAGTGGGTTTTTTTTAATCATCGCCATTATTAATTTAATATGAAAACTGTGTCTGTATCTGTGCTTTAAAAAATATCCTGTTCATGGGAGAGCTAAATTATCTGTTTCCTTTTCTTTTTTTTACTATCATCCCCTGTGCTATCAATCCCTGCATGCTTTTTTTTTTTTTAAAGAAGTCTGAATCTATTTGTGTTTCTTAAAGTCTACCGATTTTTGTTGGACACCTGACAAATAAAACTGGTCTCCAAATGGAATTTCCACATATATTAAAATAATGATGGTATTGTGTCTAAATTTATTTTCCAAAGATTTGTGTTCCCTCCAAAATGCGAGCTGTGTAGATAAGGAGAGCTTATGGCAGAAAGCTGAAATTAAATTTTTCTCTAAGAAGTTCGGAATCAGCTAAGGAAATGTAGTTCTGAACAGAATGGTGGAGACAGTGCTGCAATTGATTGCTATGATGTTAGCCTAGGAGATCAAGCTGACTGCACTGTGTAATTAATACATTGCAATGAATGCACTGGATGATATCACTTAATAGGAGGAACTTGTGCTAACCATCATTATCAATACTGCTTTTTCAATTTCAGATTGTGGTTAACTGATTTGACATTAAATTCCCCTTTACTTTTGTCCTGCACTGCAGAGATTAATTGTTTTGTGGCCAGAGATCAGCTGAATATTGATCCACAAGTCAAATCTGTCTACCCACCTTTTACACGCTTTTTGCTTACTACATGGCGGAGTAAATTAAACTGATCTGCTACTGTAAGCTGCTATTTCAATATAAATCTCTCCTTTTATCTTAAGCTCTTTATCACCATTTCAGCAGTGAATTCTGCTCACTCAGTTACTCCTGTCTGTTCAGATTCACCAGTCTTAGGATCCTTCATGCCAGACAGTATCTGCTTCAGAATAATTTAGCAGCTTTGAAAATGCTACTGTCATTTATTCTAGGAGTCAGCTGTCTTAGAAGAACCTAGGAAAGGCCAAAATAGTTTGCATTTATTGGCAAAATATTGCTTGTGTTAATACTAACTTTTAATTTAACTGAAAAGATGAGAAAGTAAATATTATTTTGGAAACTTCGGTCAATAGAGATTGTTGAGGAATTTTTTTCCTTATTTAAAAAAGAATAAACCAAATGTAAATACTGGAATTCCAAATTAATCAAGAAAAGGCAAATACTCCAAAAGGCTGGAATATCCTCAAAATGCTTTGAAGACAAAGCTGGCCACTGTATGCACATATTTACCCAATTTAAATAGATTGTTTCTTGAGCAGAGGACCAAGGTGCATTTAAAAAATGTCAGGAAAAAAAGCTTTAAGAAAAAGCTATCCAACATTATCCATCTCGGGAAAAATACAAGATCCCTCTTTAAGTCAGAATAGTGAAAATTCAAGAAAATTCAAACATGAATCCAGAGAGATCCAGTCTTATGTTTTGCCAAGAAGGTTTGTGAAACCAGGCCTGCCCGTATTTAGAGAGGAGCTTGTGAATAAATCCAAAACACACTTTTACCAATTACAAATGTCACCAGAAAGAATCAACGTAATTCTGTGAGTTGTGCACCCTCATTCCTTTGCAATTACTGCAAGAAAGGCTTGGAAATAAAAATGACTATTTTGTTGAGAACTCTGAAATCTTTGTACATAAATACAGGAAAGTCCAAATTCAGTCACTAAATAAACACCACCACCCATCTAGAAAGATGCAGGCAAAATGAAGACAGTTTCTGCTGTAGACTATATACAGTGTAGAGTGGAAGGGAATGAAACACCAGTGCCCACTGGTTTTAGTAGAAATGTACCTGACTTGCCCTTCCAGAAAAATGAATTGCAGCCCCAGCTGTTCATATAATAAAATCAGTGATATGAAGGGGACTTGGTTCTTTAGAAGTGTATAAATTAAAGCTATCACAAAATTTAGAAGTTTCTAAACTCTGAAGCACAAGGTCTATGTTAAGAGCTTGACCTATCATGGTATATCAACATGACCTGTGATATGGCCAATAACCCTCACTCTTAATTCAGCTTTTGCTAAAAATTGATTCTGTATATAAAAGTGTGATGGAGGGATAGTGGTGTTGCTTATCAGTGCTCAGTCTTAGCAAGACTTTGCAGATTACACCAATTAATTTGTATTAGAGCTGTAAAAATTGATTTTGACTACAGACATTATTAATAAAGCCTTTAAAAAATATCTAGCAGCACAGATTAGAGATGAAAATCCTGGTTTAATAATGGTTTCTGGGTTCCATTAAGTGTTTTGCATATACACTTTCAGCTAGGTTGATCAAAATATTTCACCAGTACTGAAGTATTCTGGAGTTGTTAAAAGAAAACAGCTAGTAAGCAAAAAAGATTTGGCCAATGTTTGAGTACAGTAACATTTCAAAATTTGTTAATGGTTTTAGAAATCTTAAAAATTATTATTTTGATATTCTTTCTAGCAGTGTCTGTGCCTTTATGAGTAGGAACAATGAGTGATTACTCTGCCCCATTTAGATCATAAGCATCAGTAGCTGTCTCTCCCTTCACTCTGACTCAAGGCTTTCTTGCAGGTAGAAGAGAAAGAGTTTATTCCCCTGCAAAAATAAGAAAACTTTTTAAGCTCTTTAGTGCACTTCTATAACAGACAAAAGTTTTAAATTTTTCAGTATTGTCAAGTCTTGTGATTTTTGTAAATTATTGGGGGGGTTAATCATCATAAGCTTTAATATTCTCTTTGGATTGTGAGATCTGGGAATTTGGGACTTATATGAAAAATCCCGGCTTGTACCAAAGGAACTTTTTGGTGTGTTCTTTTTTTTTTTTTGGTTTGGTTGGTTGGTTTGGGGTTTTTTTTTTTGCTTTTGTTTTATTTCTGGGGGTTTAAAGTGTAATCCATAGCAGCTCCATGTTGCTCAAAAGGAAATTAAAAGCACTCTCTTCACTTTTATTTCATGCTGTTTGGTCACAAGAGAGGAAGAACAGAAAGCAGAGCCAAGCTTGATTATTTAAGAACAAAGGCTAACTGTCAACATATTCAGTCAGAAAATAATTCTTTCACTCACTCTGACTTCTCTGTGGCATCTCTCTGGTGGACAACACAGGTATCTTCTAGAAGAGGTAAAAATAACACCATAGGAAAGGTCTAGTCTTGAGGTCTGAGATTCTCACCTGCATCAAGGGAGCTCACCAGGGAAGGAGGTGGTTAGTGAAACCATTGAATACCAGAAAGGCTGTCTCACACTTCCTGGAGGATGAGTAAAGAGGGCACTGACCAGAGCAGGCAGACCTGTGCTGACTATTAGCAGTAGTACTGTAGGATAGTGTCTTTTCTAAAAGGTCAGTTTACACATGTAAGATGGTTGCAGTAGTGTCCTACTTCCCCAGCATGAACAAGTGCTACTTCCAGTAACTTTGTTTTCCCACAAAACCGTAGGCAGCAGAAAGGCACACTATGTCATCTCAGTGACATTTTTGTAATCATTAACATTTCAACTTGAAATTCTCAGTAGCTGAATAGAGGCTCGGTTGCTGAAATAAAAGTGTCCACAACACTGATTAGAAGCTGAAAGGATTAGCTTGATGTCTCTGATGTTAATGCTTGCTGAAATGAAAAGGAAAAAAATGTTCAAAGGCCCAGACGTAATGTACCTGACTTCTTCAGACCTATCAAAGGGTTAGCATCAATAACCAAGTAATGGCTGCTTTATAGTTTGAATTTTCTGACCCAGTGTTTTCAAAAGGCTAATAAAAAGCCACACTGCTGAGACAAAATTTTAGATTGGAATGACTATAAAAATAAAATAGTAATGATAGAGCAATTTGTCTTGGTCTAAGAGTGGAAGTTAAACCTGTAACTGTGCCTGTCTTGAAGAGCAAGCTGGAAAAAATAAGTTGCATGCTTTCTTGTGCATATCTAAGCATACTAAAAAGCAGGGATTGCATAGGAATGAAATTTTTTAAAACACTTTTTTTAAATCTCTGCTTCTCATGGAAAATGGCCCTTTTTGCTCTACAAGAGGGTCTTAAACACTATCAAAGTCTAGATTGTTGAAAACAGGCATTTTAAAGATGTTGACTGCAATGTCCTTTTGAGTGTAATGTCAAACTTCACATAGGCTACATTTTAGGCTTTAGTCATGCAAATAATTGTTCAGCTATTTAATTTTTATGTATGCATCAGCCTTCATGGAACTGGAAGTAGAATTCAGAAAATTTAAACTCTGTTTAAAAAGAGAAGAGTTTGGGCCATAAGAATGTGATAACTCACTCACTTGAGCCATAGAGTTTGTTAAAATTAACTTCATTTCTGTACTTGCCTCAGGTTTCCGTAGTATTGACAATAACTCTTAGGGAAGGGAAACAAATTATATTGGTTACACTGCAGCTTAAATAATTTGTATTTTCCCACTTAATGGAAAATGCCACTTTTTGGGCAATACATGCATGCAAGTATAAAGGTCATCTGGTAGAAAAGGGTTTTTCTCTCTCAGATGTAATAAACACTTTTGTTCTCTTTCTGTATGAAGCTTGAAAAATCTTTCCTCTAGCAAACAGAGTGCAGGAAAATAGTAGGTTAAATTATGCACAGTTTTTGGAAAACAAGCTTCTGCAGCTCGTATGTCAGATAATGCTGTCAGCACCTCTGGAGACTGCACCTACCTTTCAGGTTATAAAATATCACAGTGGGACTCCTTTGGATCTCCCTGGACACAGACAAGATATACCAAAATTTGAATTATCAGGAATCATATCTTCAGCTATAACAATGTGGGTTTTGAAGACTGTGGTGTCTCTGAGTTATTATACCCCATTCTACACTCAGAAGCCAGGTCACATACTGCAAGCTGTACCTTCTTTTTTCCTTCTCTATTTGGGGTTACATCCAAAAGATTTCTTTTCCCTTCACAACTGTAGTCCATGGAATACTCAAGTGCACTTCTTCACACAGGACAAATAATGTGAAGTAATGGGAAGAGAAATCCTTTAACCCTTCCTTTCACAATGCATATGATTTTCCCTTTTGTTGAATAATTTTTTGTATGTATAAACCACGTTTATCTAGTTGTGTACTGTGGTGTTTATTATGGTGGAACTGAGAAGTGATATCTGCCTTTACCATGCCAGAATTTGTGGTGTAGCCAAGTTTCTTCTGCTAGTCCATTTCCCACACCATCTTTCTAGGTGGCTTCTCTCAAATACTGCCAAGAGTTACATTCTTCATTTTCTTAGCTTGTCTTAACTTTTAAATTTCCATTATGTTAGTTGGCTGTTTTGTCCATTTTTTTTTCCTGGCCTGTAATCTCAATGTATAAGGAAACTTCATTTAGATTTATACACTTCATCAAGACTGAGGCTTTGCATGCCAGGTTTTTGTGACACTATAGGAGAAATAAAACCCTCCAGTCATAATGAAAGATTACAGAACACAAGTGTTCTTTCTTAAAGTTGTGCCATGTGGGATTTAGTCACAGTTAGAAAGTATTATGTATATTCCACTGTCTTTTATGTGCCTTTTGTCAGCTCTATTAAGTAGACAAGGTCCCTTGTTAACTGGCAGCCAAGGTCATCCTGTACTGAATGACAAAATAAACTTGAACATCAAATAGGGTGGAAACATTGGACAATTTCCTTTGAGAATGACAAGATCTGTTACAATAGGCTAAATTTCTGGTTTAATTTTATTTCAGTGAAGTTATATCTAATCAGTGGCACAGCACATAAAATGAAAACTGTCTAAGATGCTAATTGTAACATATTTAGAAATATTCAGAAATAATTTAGCCCAAACACTTATTGTTTAGCCTAAAACTCTGAATAAAACCTCCCTTTCATTTTTTTGTTTGTTTTGCTTTCCCCTTCAATGATTAACTCACGTTTTCATCGCCCTTTCTTCACCCCCTGCAGAAAATTTGAATATAGCTGTTGGGTGAATTATGGGCTTCTGGCATGAAAAAAATTGGTCTCTGACATTAGTATGAACAAGGAGAAAGACATGCTGAGAAGCTGTATTTGAGCTATAAGACCAGTGGTAGTTTTCAGTCATTCTGTAATGCCCATAAGGGGATTTCTTGTCCACAAATTCAGCTGAGTTCACCTGACTCTTGGCTCCAGTAAGCCATTGGTAACTCTAATGTTTTTTCTTACCTGCCCACTGCACCCCCCCAAAAAAGATGAAAAACATGGTAGAGCAGTAAGAAGGTATTTAAAACTGGAAGTTCAAACACTATATAATCAACTGTCTAAAAAATGTGGTTTTCAGTGAGGTTACTGCTCGCATGATTTTTTTCACTGTGAAACTACTAGAGAAAGGACTCAGTTAATTTTTACATGGGTTGACATTTTTACCAAGTTTGAGCTTGTCTAGCTGTGGCATTGGAAAGACTTTTTCTTTGCTTTGTTTCCCTAAGAACTTGGAAAAAGCTTTATGCTTGCTCAAAAAAACCCCCCCAACAAACTCTCAAAAAAAGAAAAAACCCAAACCCCAAAACAAAAAAAGAAAGCCCAGCTCTACTCCCTTATAGTTTTTTGACAATAAAATCAAAATTTATTATCCTCCTTTCTTTGTGTGATCATATAGGATCTGGATGCTTCAGAGTGCCTGTTCTTTCTGCTGGACATTTAGTGATAGCTGCATGACTTTTAGACATCTCCTTTTTTCTTAGTGTCCTCTCGGTTCATCCTCTACTGTACACCTGTACTCAAAAAAAAGACCTATATATCAAAATATTTTGTGAACTTTTCATCCCTGGCAGTGTTCAAGGCTGGATGAGGCTCTGAGTAACCTTGTCTTGTGGAAGGTTCCCTGCCCATGGCAAGAGGGTTGAAACAAGATGATATTAAGGGTCCCTTCCAAGCCAAACCATCCTGTGATACTATGCCTGCAACAAACTGAAATGCTACCTCTTTTTTTCTCTGGTATTTCATATGGTGGGTTCTTATGTCTTCTTTCTTTTTTTTCTTTCTATTTTTTTTTTTTTATATTTTCTGTGGGAACTAGGTAACATCTTTCACTTTTTGCTGTCAAAAATCCCATTTTGATCTTGTTCTTAAATTCAGTAATGGGTCTACTTCTTTTTTTTCCAGATACAAAACTGAAGCTGTTGTTATATAAGCTACAACTTTTCTTAACATTTGTTGCTTTCTGATAACCCTGATAATCTCTGGGTCTATAAAGTGCATTTGTCTTTTTAAAACACCTGTTCCTAAGGGCCAGAACACAAAAGTACAAGTGTTGGCCATCATCCTTCCAGCTGTATGCCACAACATCCTGCTTGACTAGCCCTAAGACAGGAAAAGTGAACATATTCAGTGAGGCAATTTCAAGTTCACTGCAGCTCTGGAAATTTTTATGCCTCCTGTGAAAACAGGTGGAATTGATTGATTTTGTTCTATCTAAAGGAGCTACTACAGTTGACTGTGGGATAACAGATACAATCATTTACTCTCTTCTAGTGTGAATGTGTGAATATCCTATACACCTTTAAAGCATGAAAAATACCTGGTGAATTACTTCATTAGTAGGAATCTGGCTGTGAATTGACAATGTGTGAGCAGAACGAATCAGAACCTTTCCTGTAAATTATCTCTTGACAATTAGTCCTTATGCCTACGTGATGGCTGCTTCTGATATTCTTGTGTGAAAATGTTATGAGGAATAGAGTGATCCAAGTAGTATTTTGAGTACAGGAAACTAAAAACATCTTGGCTTCGTGCAGATTTGTATCCCATGACTGTCTGATTTTGGTGTGTCTCTTTGTGAGATCTGAGTGAAGCTTTCTCATGGTTAGTACGTTGGGGAAAGGAGAGGAAAAAGGAGGATCTTCATCCCCCTTATGTTTTCTAGCACCAATGACATCTTTAGTTCCTGCATCACCATACCGTTTACTTGGGATATTAATAGGTTTTTTCTTCTCTGCTTCCTCATCTGCTTGATGATCTGCTTGGCGACTGCTACAGGTTTTGTATATACAGATGTTTTTCAGGTGTTGACCTTTCCATAAAACAGGTTTTGAAACTAGTTAGTGAACAGAAAAGCTAATGGTGAGAAAAAGGAGAAAAATACAAATAAGGACAATGCAACTGCATAAGGGCCCCCAAGGGCCTTTCCTGCCATGGCAGCCAGGGTGACAGCACAAAGATGTAGTGGCCTGGCTTCAAGAATACAATTGAGACAAAGCTGAAGGACAGTGAGTGGGGAAAGGTGGATGTCAAAAGATGAGATTTGTGGCAGTGTTTAGTAGACTTAACAGGGAATGGCTAAACAAACAAAGAGGGTGTGCCAAAGGGGCTGTATCCAGTAAACCACCTTTTTCCTTGATTTCCATGCCACTACAGCCAGGAACATGAGTGTAAAAAGTGTGTATAAAGCACACTCTGCTTTTTGAGGCAGAGCTCTTCAATTAGAGCATTCTCTGGCAATATTGATTCCTGAATATCCTGGATGGAATTAAACATCCTACTTCACAGTAGAGGGTCAAACTAAAGCATTTTGCTGAGATGGAGAGTTCTAGGCTAATATTGGAACCAGATACCTCCATCATTCAGCTGAAAAGCTGTCTCTTGCACTCTAAGCAAAGAATCTGTCAGCTTGCTTGATGTCAGCTGTTGCCTGTCTTCAGTAACACAACTTCAAGCACCTTCAGAAAGCTTAGTTTCCTGATAAGCCATAAACAAATAAACTGTATGTAGGAGACATGGGAAAAGCTGTCAAACTCTTTTGCACATAAGCCCTTAATGCCTGCACTTTGGACAACTCAGTGCTTCTTTAGATTTCATGCAGGTTTTCTTCAAAACAATTTATCTAGTGAGTGAGACCAAACAAAGGAAAAAGTGACTATTCTTAGTTTTTTGAAGAACAAAAAGTTTGTCAAGCAATTTTTCATCTATAAAACTGAAAAATTTCCAAAAGAAATAGAAATAGTTTTTAAGAAGCTAAAGATAATGGAAAGTGCACTAAAATGATTAAATCAGATTAAAGAATGTATCTTTTAAGATAATACACATTTTTTTTACTGCAATTACTGATAAAAAATGAAACATTTTAAGTGTCCTGCCTCTATGTTGACCAGTCCCCTTTGCTTATGCTATTTCTCCTTGGAGCTTTAGGCAATTTAATTTTTCTTACTGACTACTTTAACTCTAATGGGATACAGTGGGTTTTTGGGGCAGCATGATTTCAACTCAGGGAGCATCTGTGACTAGAAGAACTTGCGACCAGCGGAACCCTGTCCCTTAAAGTTAAGCCCTATGTAGGCAGTTAAAAGTCCACTCAGGAAGGCTAAACATTAAGAGACATTGTCCAGAACCACAGAATCAAGAGCAGTCAGGAGTAAAACCAATGTTTCCTGGATCTAATTGCTGTTTACTAAAAGTATTGCAAGTCAATATTCAGTATGCTGCATATAAGGTTTAATTAACCTGGTTGGTATTTATAGTTAACATAAAGTATTTTTGGCACAATTCAGTGAAGAACTGTACAAGCACTGAATACTGCACAACAAATGTTTAGCAGGTGAAACCACAATGCCACCTGTAACAATACATGAAATACTGTAGACATCAAGCACATGCAGTATACATATTCAGTGTGTTACATCCTTAGTCAAGGAAATGATATCTGATTATTGGCATGGCCATAGAAATACATGAAAAATCTGCCTCTATGCATACAAATAACATCAGTATTAAAAACATTCATATAATATTTGCTTTAGCATCTTATATTTGAAAATTATGTCTCCTACAAAAACAGTGTTTGAAAGACTGTGTCCTCATAACACTTCCATGAAGTCTGAATTATTTATTCTGTCAAATCTACAGAGCTGGTGTGGTATGTCTGTGATGTGGAATCATAAGACTATCTAAGGAATATAATTTTGCTAGCACAGTCTAATCTTTGAGTTACTAGTGTCTATTGTAATGGATCTTGCTGAGAACAGTGGTCTACTGAAACCATCCACTCATTTTTGTGAAGTTTTGTATCTCAGACAAGTGGTCATAACTTAGTGATATTTCTATCTTGGCTGAGTTTGCACTGTCATTGAAAAATAAGTTATTAGTCACACAGCTATAAATTACTGGGAAAGATATGATGTTTCAAACTCTACTGTATGATAAATTGAGTCTGAAAAATCCCTGGATTCCATTTTATGAAAAGGCTTATGGGGACTCACAGAGACAACTGAATAAATGAAAGACTTAATGGTGAGGATGAGGATGGAGTGACAGGGCAATAAAAAAATACTGCACTGCTTATCATATGATCTTCCAACTCCCAGCAGTATTTCAGAAGTTTGGTAGAGTATTCATTTAAGTGAGCTAAGATATCTTTAACACATTATAATACAGTTTATATTGTTTCCATGTGGCTATTATGAATTTGCATTTCAGAGTTACTACTGCATCTTTAGATTTTATTTTGCAAAGAATGAAACCAAAAAGCTGCTGGTACTGCATCCAGGCCTGTTTTCAAACATGGTGCTAAAAAGACATATTAAGTCTGTCAGAAGTGCATCTTCTCAACAAGGCTGTTTCATGCCATACCAAATTGACATTGTGCATTGAATTATTAGTGATGGTGTCTGTTGTATTTTTAGAGCCTTATACATTCCTAATGAGGTCTTCATTCCTTGAATAAATCTATACCTAGGTAATTGTGTGTTTTCTGAAAATATGATCATGAGCCACTGATTCCTGGCCTTTCTGAAGAAGTGGAAATTAGGCTTGCCACAGTGCCAGGGATAGGAGAAACATGAATGGATATTGTCAGGTTATCAGTTTCTCCTAAATATTTTTTATGATCTGAATGAACACTCAGAAAGCTAAAAGATGAATTGCCAGTGTGACAATCTTTTCTAGAAAATGAGTCTACCCAAACATGTACACCGCTACCTATTAGAACCTTGTACAGACAGATTTTTCAATTCTTATTGACAGAAATTCCAAGGCAACTTGGAATAGCACATGCTAACTGGAGGCAATAAATAGTAAATAAAATAAAATTTGATTTTTGCTCTGTAATTCTTTGAAAGCCAAGTTAATTGAGATTCAGAGATTATTTCTACTGTACATTACATTCATTTTTCATACTGAAGTACTTTTCCATGGGTAATGCAGTCTTAAAGAATTGCACAGTGTGTTTTAATATCACCTGTATATGAGTGTTGACTAAAGGAGAGGCATACAGAGAAAGGCCAGATGTAAAAGAATTTTTTTCATTTTGAAAACAAAGTGATGGCAGGCAATTCTTTGTGGATCATTAGTAGTTGGGTGATGAAATGTGATATTCATCAATAGGTAAAGTAAGATTAGAATGGCAAGTGTGAGGTTTGCAGTACTGAAGCAGTACTATGAAGTGCTCAGAAAGGGGTCTTCTTTTCTCAAGTGCTAAGGGCTATCAAGAAAACTTCAGTGAAATCAGTTGGGAAAAGTCACAGTACTTTGGGGGGAAACTGGAAATATGGCATTAATGCAGGGGTTTCACACTGATTCAGAACAGATTGTACCTCTGTTCTTTGTATTCCTTTGAGTCCATAACAGATCTGCCAAGGATGTCAGAGGAGGTTTGTACAGAGAGACTATAGGTAGAACAAGGGCTTAATGTAGTAGTTGTTTTTTTTTTTTTTTTTTGTTAGATGTAATTGGATAGATGTAACCTTACATTGTCATTTAAAAGCTACATGAAGTTTTGTAGTCTCTTTCTGTAGTTATTGCAAACAGGGAAAAACATCCAGGGAAAGTTTATTCCAGTCTCTCAGGTATCTTCTGTTCAAGTTGGCCCATAGAATCATAGAATGGGTTGGATTGGAAGGGACCTTAAAGACCATTTAGTCCCAAACCCCCTGCCATGGGCAGAGACACTTTCCACTAGATCAGTTTTCTCGAAGTCCCATCCAATCTGACCTTGAATACTTTCAGGAACTGGATACCCACAGTTTCTCTGGGCAACCTGTTCCATTGTCACACCACCCTCACAGGAAAGAACTCATAACTCTGTAGTAATCCTGAAGCAAATTCTCCTCCGCTGCTTCAGAGCTATGGAATAACTATTCTATAATTTGTCTAAAGCAAGACCTAAAGTGTTTTCTCAAACACCTCCAGCTTGGGCACTGCATTGCAAGATGATACAGAGCATCTGTAAAACAATCCTAACCTTCTTTTGCAGTCAGTGGTGAACATCAGAGGCTTTCAGAGGCGCCCCATGTGTGTTTTGGGGCTTTCTTTCTTTCTTTGGGGCCAATAAAAGGAAGTGATGGCACTACAGTGGTGTCTGGACTCTCATGTTCTGGAGTATATGTGACCACAAATGGCTGTACATAAGGTATCTCTGTCCATTTCCTGTTTTTCAGTGAATGCCTCAGTTAGGATTCAGTCTGGAGATCAGAAATCAGACGCCAAGTCCAGTCCTGGTGCCACAGGAGGTGGGGTAAAGACTGCAAGAGGCGAGCTACCAGTGCCTGTCACAGGGCACTGTTCCAAGTCTGTCAGTCTGGACCCCATTATACTCTGGACTCCATTATACTCTGGGCCCAGGCCTAACAGAAATCTTCCAGACAGAGGGCAGGAATGGTTTTGGAGTTTGCAAGGGCTGGGGATCACCCTCAATAAGCATTGGCTTAATTGGCTCTGGGCACCCCATTTTGGGGAGTAAAGAGTGAAGATTAATTACACACATGAACAAATTTTCCACCCCAAGAGAGCCTTCAGAAGGGAGTTTAATGTTGTATGTGATAAGTGATGCAACCACCACCAAGTAGACTTTTGGGTCATCTAAGTGCCACTCATGCCTACATTTTACTTGCTGGACTACAGACTCTACAGCTTTCCCTAGAGACCAGTACTTAGCTCTTTTTAAAGTTATTACAGCAATGTTTTTATAGGCATAAATAACTGATGGCATCATTGCCTTTCTGCACTGATTTGTGATTGTACCAATAAAATAGACAACTGATATTGAAAGAAGTGATCTGCACAAGAAGCATCTCTTATTATTGTAAACCACAAACTCTTGCTCAAATGGGAGGTTTGGTTTTAAAATTCTTCTTTGAGGTAGGTATTTTTCCAGCTTGGCATTTCCATTGCACAATATGAACAATATTTAGTAGATAACTGTTTGCTTTCAGGTCATAAAATAGTGAAACTTTGTTAGAGTTACCCCTATAAATGATAACACAGAATATATTTTGTAAATGATTAGGAATCTTGGAACTTATGATAATAATTTATTCTTTTTATATCAAGAATGTGGCCTGCTGGAAAGTATTGTTTCATCCATGCAGCAGGGTAAGGCATTGATATTTTAATACTCATCTGTAGTATTATTTATTTAGTTAAATGGATAATGTTGATATGCTGAAAGAATAAATCACCATCTATCAAATAAAAACCTATCATCAGATATCCAAATTGGATATCAAATTCCAAAGATACAACAGTAAACAGCTCAGCAGTGCTCAAATGCAGGATAGTTAACTGCAAAGCTGAAATTACATATCTCAAAGAAATGGACATTTTCTTAACTTTCTAGAAACCGATACTATTATCGATAACTCATCCCAAGGGATGATTTAATGGGATTTAGATAATATCTTAAAACAGTTACATAGCAAATGAAAAAATAGTCTAATCCATATCCAGACAAGGAAATGTAATACACTGAGGGAAATGCATAACAGAAAAATAGGACTAGAAGGTATTTTTGGTGGTGGGAGGGGGAGAGGTATCCTCTAAGATATATCTTAATAAATGCTCAGTTAGCTTATTCTTAAACAACTTTTCCCTTTCCTCTTCGCAGTTTATTTCAGCAGTTCACTATCTTTACCAAAGGAAAAATGTCTTTAAAGTCCTTCTTGAATTTTTCTTAGTACAATTTCAACTTCCTATCTGTTGTACTAGCTGCCATTAGCATGGAAGACAGATTATTCTCTCTCTATTTGGCAGCCATACTTTGTTATCAGCTACCTCCTCAATCTTCTCCTCTTTAGACAAAACAATTTAATTTTTTTTCAGTCTTCCTGATTTTAGCTCACACCATGTGCTAAACAAATGACAGGTGAATTTCCTGTCCTCTCATCATTCTGCTAATTCTCTCTTGGACTTTCTTATTTGGAAAGTTTTGATCAAAACTAATCCAAATGCTGAAGCTGCCTCAGCATGAAATTTCTTCAAGAATTGCAGATTCTTATTCTTTCAGTATGACGTGGAGATGATGTTACATTTTCCACAAGTGTGGCACCGTTGACTCATATTCAGCTGTCATCTGCTGTAATCTCAGACCCCGCTCTGAAGTGTATTTCCTAAACAGTTGTTCTGTGTTCTGCTTAAATGGATTGCTCCTGCACAAGTGTACAACTTGCCCCTTATTACCCTTTGAATTTTATTTCTACTCCCTGTGTCCAATTTGTCAAGATTAGTTTTAATCCTGTCCTCCACTCCTACTTTCACGTTTCTTGCAGATTTCATAAGCATAAACTCTATTTCATAATCTGTGTCATGAAGGGAAACATAAACCCAAACCCAGGTGAATCTTTATGCTAGACATTCTTCTATTTGATTGCTGTTAAAAGATATTATATAAAAAAAAAACAACAGTGTGATGTTTAAATCTAGATCATATGTTCATAACTTGATTGTGAAAGGATCATTTGAGCTACTTGGAGTCAAAATTCCTAAACATTGGATAGCTCATGTCCAGACTTGAGTATTTGCTATCTGTGTATTCTTGCTTCTAGAAGACAATTAGACTGATTTAACACAAGGTGTTCTTGAAAAGTACATGATAGCCATTGTGCATGTCTTTGCAAGCTGTTTGCCAGTGTCTAGATTATTTATTTATTACAAAATCTGCTGGGAATTTAAGTCAAAATTGTCTGTGTGTAGTTCATCATCTCTTATTTTGTTCCTTATTTTAAAAACAGCACAATATGCAGTCTTTTTGTGACATTCTAAGTATTTTGCTGCCTTTTCACTTTGTCATTTCTCAAAGAGAAGCATTAATGGCTCTGATATTGCTTCAGCTATTTCTTTAGCTGCTGTTGAATTAATTTTATTGGACCCACTGAATGTGCATTTGATACAAAACTTTAGTAGCAGCTGGGTGGTGTTGGAGTCAGTGGATTTCAGAAGTTGATAGCAGGACGAGTCTGTATTCCTAAGTGAAGACACTACAAAAATGCAGACATGCATTTAACATAGTGGAACAGGTTTGGTTCTGCTGTTTTTGTAAAGACAAGGAAGCATTAAAGCTGTGGTTGCCCTCATAGCCCCTGTGCAATTCTCTTTATTCATAGTGCCATATGCTGGGGAAAGTTACTGGTATGATCAGGGAAATGGAACATTTTTCTAACGGGAGTTTATGGCTGAAGCTTCTTTTTCTTGAAAATATAAATGCGAAAGGAAGACAGGTTGCTATTGATATTACAGATAACTGTAATACCACATTTGTAAGACAGTGCAGAGGTTTTGTGTTTGTCACCATGGTCACCATTAATACTCCTCATAGGATGGCTGCTTTTGATTAGCCAGAGGTGAAAATTTATGCATTTTACCATCTTGATTGATTGAGACTATAGATTAGACTGACAACCTTGGCTGAACCTGCAAGTTGTATTATCGCCATCCACACTATATGAAAAAAAAAGTAAAAAAAAAGAAAAGAAGAAAGAGAATGAAGTAAAGAGTGGAAGATCATTTGAAGTCAGTTCTCCTTACAAGCACCCAGGATAATTACTGTAAGGAATGTTTATCACATTTATTATAAGATGTGGATGGCCAAAGACAATGGCTCATGTATTTTCTGTATTATATAAACTGCAAAGCAGATCAATGCTTCTCAGAAAAATAATGATCACAAAAATTATAAAGATTTTCTTTCTTATAAAGATAGATACAGACAGTTTAACCTGCTGTAACAGCACTGCCAAACAGACAGGAACATCTGTTTTTGCTGGTTTGACAGGCAATAGTTTTTAAAGACACCAGGTGCCAGGATTATGTACCACTAAAAGACTCACTTTTCAAGCCTTCAAGTTTTATGCCTGCAAACATCCAAAAGGATCAAAGTGAAAGGTAGATTTCCTATGACGTAAGTGGCATGCATTTGTTTAAACTAAAGATATGGGATGTTCCAGTGCTGATATGACAAAAAAGAATTCTATTTAACTAATTATGGACTAAAGTCTTCTTCCTGAGTAACTTAACACTGCTGTTAAAAGCAACTTACCCTCACTATGGTAAGGCTTGTCATGTTGCACTACTAAATCTCTGAGTAAAGAATATTCTGCCATAATTTAGAAAAAATGACTGAATAGTTTAAATAGTCATTCAATTTTATTCAGTCTATCTTGACAAACTATTCTCCAAAAATAAGATCATATGCTTGCTAACCACTAGAAGAACATTTATATACACTCAGAGCTCATTCAACCAATTTGGGATCAGGAACTGATGTATTGTCTGTGTTACTGGTGAGCATTGGAAGACCACAATTCCTAGTTTCACAGTGTTCTGGTTCCCCTCAATTTCATTTGCTGTGATATAGCTATGAGCTAGTCAACCAAATTCTCTAGAAAGCCGTGCAGAGCAAGTCTCTTACTTGGGGGAAAGATCTTTTTTTTAAATCTGACACTCCTAAAATAATGTCTAGAGGAAACTTTGAAGTACTGAAAGTCTCTGTACCAGCAGATTTTTTTCTCAAATTATCAGGCCTTTAGTGGAGTTCTACCTAATTGATTAAATGGCTAGGATAAGTGATTTATGAGAAAAGATTAAAATAACTTTATACATATTGCTTGGTTAAATTACAATTACTCTGCCTTTAATAATGATCTACAGGTATTATTTGAGAAGCATATGTTCCTTGGATGGAGATGAATTGTTCACTGTTATCCAGGGACTAGAAAACTTTCTATATAGCTAGAAATATAGCTGCAAGAATGATACAAAACCAATCACCAAGATAATACTTGTGATCCCTTTAGTCACTTAAAATTAAGATTCATGCAAAACCAATTTCCTTGACAAGCACGTTCATAGAATATTTATATCAGAGTATTCCTACAAATGGAGCATACCATTTGTGTGCCTAGAAGCCCTCCTTGTATTGGCAGTGGCTAAAAATCAGCCTAAAAAACCCTTAGGATTGAAACCCATCCGTTGCACAGCCAGGAGCAATAGCACGTGGCTAGGCAGACACAGCAAGTAGTCAGCTGTGAGTGCATGATATTCAAAGTAGTAATCAATAATCACTTAGGGAAGAATCATCTGCAAATGTTTATATTAGCCAAAGGAATTATAGCTAAGGATGGGGAGAAACGCAGCAAGATAGACTAGTCCAGGATGTAGAAAATAATTTCCTGAATTTTCTCAGTTGAGTAACTTGCTTGTTTGTCCCTCGCCCCTATTGGCTGGCGGCATTCTCCCCAAGCTACTGTTGGACTTCATGAACACCCCACTCTCCTCCTGAAACAGGCTTGTTAAAACCATTCATTTGCAAGAATACACAGACAGAGCTCTCTCTCAAACACTGTAGTGGTGTCAGGGTTCATTCAAATATGACTGCTGTTCAAATTTACATCTGTTTTTTTTCAGGTTTTTTTAGTGGTGGTTGGATTTTCTTGTTGTTGGGGATTCCTGTTTTTTTTGTTTCTTTGCTGGTTTTTTAAATGAACAGATTGAGTCTTTGTTTTTGATAAGTGATGCTAGGAAATTCAATCTATTTTCTGTGGGTAGGACTTGCCACGTGGTTTCCTGGTACAATGTTAGGCTAGTGCATTGCAGATTGTTTCCCAAACCAATCTTACTGCTGAAGTTCAGGACAAATGAAAATAAACCATTTTTCTCTCCTGTTTAATATTTTCATGTTTTGGTGGTGTCTCAGCCATGAATGACCAGGGATAGAGGGTTGCAGTACAACTAGAAAAACTTACTCTGGATGGCAATATACCTTTGGAAGCAGCATTGAGCTTTGTGACCTGTAGACTTTACAGGATGATTAGAGAATATAGGCCAAGGAAAGGTCATGAAGATAGATGAGAGAAGAGTCAGAGCATAGTCAGTCCTGTGATTCTTGCAAGAACACTTATTTGTGCTTCTACACTCAGACTGTTTCCAGTGACATCTGCTGTTATTCACCTGTATGCCAAACATAATTTGAAAGTGTTTTGACATATATGGGTGTGTGCCTCATATCTAGAGATATATCCACACATGCATCTCACCAACAACATCTGTTATAGAACAACAATCCCTCTACTAATATTTCTGATCCAGGAGTACTTCATAAAGATTTAATCATGTGTTTCTCTTTAAAACATATACCTGTTTTTCTGAAACAGGACAGGAAGATTAAAATGAGGGTGAAATAGCAGAGCCCTTTCCTATTAAAAAGCCTGCTTTTGTACAGTGAAGTGATCATTACTGCCAGACCCAGGGATAACAGCTTAGTACCCTGTCCAAATCTAATAGAATCTAATAAGATGTAGGATTTTATATCCTTATCTGAAAACTCTATTAGCACTGCTTTTATAGACTGACAGTTCAGTGTAAAGTGCTAGAGGAGACAAGACACAGTTACTTTGATGCAATTTCTTGAGTTGTTGGTTCCCTG
Source organism: Promerops cafer (assembly GCA_013398275.1). Taxonomy (NCBI): domain Eukaryota; kingdom Metazoa; phylum Chordata; class Aves; order Passeriformes; family Nectariniidae; genus Promerops; species Promerops cafer. The sequence continues at coordinate 2,926,511 of VZSE01009483.1, read as the reverse complement.
AATTTTACACTGTGATAAACAGCTACTATGAGTTTGAGTGTGTTTTACAATGAGATGGGACGTTTTTAGAGACATGACCATTGTCTTTTTTTTTTAGATGTTTCTGACAGATGAAAGGAACCTTAATAAGAATGCAGAACAAGAATTTGTACCCACTTCAAACCTCCTTTATACTGCCAAAGTGGCGATTAGTGGCTTTTGTGCAAATGGCAATCAGACCCATGTGATTTTGAACAGTTTTTTGATGTGTGGGGAACAACTTAGTAGCATTATGCTGTGTGGAATGGCTTCTCATAGCTACAACTTCATTGATTTTTTTTATGGTTAAATATGGAAAAGAGTGGGGGATTAATTATAATTTTATTTAGATTTTCCCACTTGTTGCCAAGTATGAAAGGGTTTTTGGGGAGACAGGCAAATAATTTCCTTTGGTTAATATGCTGGTTTTGTCTGGAATAGTTATTTTTCTTCATAGTACCTACTACAGGACTGCATTTTTATTTCTGCTGAAAACAGAGCTGATAACACAGGGAAGTTTTAGTTACTGCTGAGCAGGGCTTACACAGAGCTAAAGACTCTTCACCCTGTCACCCCACCCTACCAGTGAGGAGGCTGTGGCTGCACAAAGAGTTTGGAGGGCGCACAGCTGGGACACCAGACCCCAATTGACCCAAGGGATACTCAGGACGATATGGTGTTTTGCTTAGCAATAAAACGCTGGATGAAGAAAGAATGGAAGGATGTTTGGGGTGATGGCATTTGTCTTCATAAGCAACTTTTATGTGTGATGAGTCCTGCTTTCCTGGGGATGGCTGCACACCATGCTTTGCCTATTAAACTGTCTTTATATCAATCCACCAGTTTTCTCACTTTTCTAATTCTGTGCCCCATTCCACTGAGGGAGAATTGAGTCCATGTCTGGTTGGTGCTTAGCTGCCAGCTGGGGTTGAACCGTGACAGTTCAAAAAATAAAGAAAAGGTTGGGTGTGAAATATCCAACAGTATCTTATTTAGTTTCTGACCTGATCTCTCTCTGTGAAGCCTTGTCAACCTTTTAAAATATGTTGTTCAAAACAGTGTGGAAGGGGGCTTCTCCTAATATTTTCTTGTTCGATTTGTTCTGCTGCAGCTGGTGTTTTCTTTCTGGCAATTTCCTTGAAAGTTGTTTAGGACAGGAAGGTGATCTCATTAATTTTAGAGTGTAGTAAGGACTCAGTGTCTCAATGAAATTTTAAGGTGATGTAGTAAGTAAATACTTATGACTACAGTATTCTGATTGGTAAAAGAATAACCATTTTTGGTGATGTTCCAGGTACAATGCAAAGGAACAAATTAGTAATTGTACTGGAAAGAAAGTCATAGGTTGGCTCATAAGGAGTCAACTTGAATTCTTGTTAGGCCACATGAGAATGATGAATCATTTGTTATTCTGGGGGAAAGGAGATATGAAGTTGTAATTACTGATGATTTATCTGCTGCATTTCCACCTCCTGTAGTTTATTCTGACTAAACCAGGCTTCTTTTCCTAATGCATGAAGTACACAGAGTAAGTCATGTATTCAGACCAAGGTAAATTCAGTGAGAAAACAGGGAGCAAAATGCATGTTTGCCCTGAGTAGGATTGGCAGTTAAGCTAAATTTTCAGTGACATTTCTGGGCCTGCGAAGGCTTAGAGGATGTCATGCTAATTTCTGGAAGCCTTAGAAACTCCACCACAATGGTTCAGTGCAGTGATAATACTTTTGCTGGTGGTATCACCTAAACACCTGCTGATGGTTCTAGATCCCAGCTGCAGTGCCACCACAGAAGAGGGCTGGTTCCTGCTCCAAAGAGCTTTATCTCATAATATTGTAATACACAGTCAAAATGTAAGGGTGCAAGAAAGCAGTGACATTTTACAATGATAGAGCCAGAAGATATCTAGGCATGATTTTGAAACTTTGAAGGATAAGGAAGTAGCTTTGACAATCACAGGAAACTCTTTCTAAAAGGAACAGCAGTCATGGAGAAGGCATGAAAATGCTTCTCTGAAAATAAAGTGAGAAATAGTCTTGAACCATCAGGAAAAGGAAACAGAATGTTTGATGCAATAGAGAGAGGAAGGGCTGGGACACTTCATTAGACCAGGTTGCTTTAAGCCCCATCTAACCTCACCTTGAGCACTTCTAGGGATGGGGCATCCACAGCTTTTTCCAGTGCCTCACCACCCTCACACTAAAATATTTCTTCCTGATATCTAATCTAACCTACTCTCTTTTTCAGTTTGAATCCATTCCCCCTTGTCCTGCCACTACATTCCCCTGTAAATAGTCTCTCTCCATCTTTCTTGTAGTTCCTTTCAGTTACTGGAAGGCTACAACTAGGTCACCCCAGAGCCTTCTCTTTTCCAGACTGAACAATGCCAACTATCTCAGTCTTTCCTCATATGAGAGGTGCTCCATCCCTCTAATCAACTTGGTGTCCCTCCTCTGGACTCACTCCAACCGTTCCTCGTCCTTCCTGTGCTGGGACCTCAGAGCTGATGCAGCACTGCAGGTGGGGTCTCAGCAGAGCAGAGGGGCAGAATCCCCTCTCATCCACCAGCAACCCCATGTGCTTCTCAACAGGGCTGCTCCTGATCCATTCATGCCCAGCCTGTGTCCATACTGGGGTTTGCCCTGACCCAGGAGCAGCACATTGTAGTTGGCCTTGTTTAAACCGCATGAGATTCCTGTGAGCCGAGTTTTCAGGCTTGTCTGGTTGGAGTCCTAGGTGGGATTAGGTGTGTACAAGATTCATCCTGAAAGTTATTTTTACTGGTCTTTCTTCCACCGTGCTGCACTGGCAATATTGTCAGAAACCATATGTCAAACTGGCCTGGAGGGAATTTTTCTGTGTACTCATCCTTTTAAGATGGGGATTTAAACTAGGACCTAAGATACAGATTTAACTATTGCAATCATTTTGAGCACTGCTGTAAGCTAAAGTGTCGAAATAGACAGATAGGTAGATGGATAGATAAAAAAGGCTTCTGAATAGCTTCTAGACTTCTGCTTTTTCCCGTGGCAGACTCCTGTGAGTGATTGTATGGATTTACATTGCATACAAATTACTCAGGACTTTGGCAGTACATACTTCAATTATTTGCTATCACTCGCAGAATCAATGCTTCACATGCACAAGCTTGCATGCAGAACAGTATTTTAAACCATTTAGTAGCAATAAAAAATTATATTAAAGGCAAGAGGAGGAAAAAAAAAGGTAGAAAATACTGATCAATAGACATAAAGGCAAATCTTAATTAGAAACTTTTATTAGTTGTGAACCTATGCTATGAAGGTAATTTTCCTGTGCGTAGAAATTATTTTTTTTCCTACCTGTGCAAATAAAACCTTGATATGTATTTCAGACTTTAAGGAAAGTTATCCTGACCAAAGGATTATATAAAAATCTGGGGGAGGGGGAGAAAATGTATAGGTTTTACTTTGGAGTCATCAAAATGACAAAATGATCATTACAGGGTGTAGTCTGTTCACTAATGATATTTATCTTTTTTTTAAAATAATAGATTAATAATTTCAGCACAGAAATAATTGCAGGTATCTCTAAATGTAAATAACATTTTTCCTTGGAAGTTTAAAGAATAAAACCTCAGTTGCATAGCTGCATTTCATGTATATGCTGAAGAAACTCATACAGTAATTTAATTGTGGCGAGCTTTTAAAAATCACTGAAATAAATTAATCTCATGACTCTTCTTGATTTTCATTCTTTCTGGCTCCTCTAAAGACAGACTGTACCACACATTGCTGCACAGGCAAGAGGTGTGTGGGCATCAGACTAAACTATTCTGGCTATCTGGAGGCAGTCTGGCTAAGCAGCATAAGGGTCTATCCAGGCTGATTAATACCAGTGAAAAGCACAGAGATCTGTGCTGCAATGAGTTGTTTGCTAACAGGATTTAGGATTGCAGTCCTGAATTCAGGATTGCTTTCGTACCTCTGCCCACTGTCTGACCTAAAAGAAAATGGTTTGGCATAACTTACCATGCTCTCCCCATGGCTTTGCAATAGTTTAGTGATGCATTTGCCATGACAATCTCTGCTGCTTTCTCATCTGAAAAAACAGTTTAATTAAGTTGTGCTAGTTCTGTTTGTAAGTGTGTGGGAGTCTGTCTGTCTGGACAGGCTGCAAGGAAGAAAGGTAAAAGATTGTCTAATGTTATTTTGATTGTAACAAATAATAATTAAAAAAGAGCGTTGAAAACAGAAGATGAAAATTGTCAGAATGTTAACAATGTCAGCCACCTGCTGGGATTGCAAAACACTGAGTCAAATTTCACACAAAATTATGATCCTTGTTCTGTGATCCATATGTAACTAATAAGGTTGAGAGATAAACTGTAGCTTTGGAGTAATTAATTTCTTCCTTTTCACACACAGTTGCATAAATATGGACAATATGCACAAAAATTATAAATTAGTGTGCATATTATTTACATTTTTAAAAATGAAATAGAAGATTCACAGAAATGCTTAGTGAAAATGAAGAGCAAGAAGATGTTAAAACCAAATTTTTTCTTTAATGAGATCCTTGAAAATATAATGAAAATTATCTTTCTATAATAGTTTGAAATTACTAAGCAACCTTGGGAGTTCAATTAGAAAATCAATTTAGAGCTCTTGTGGATGGATGCATAAAATTCTACTGGCCACACCAAATAGCTCTGCATACTAGAAGTGTGTCTTAACTTTAAAGTCTATAAACTACATTAATTAAATATATATATATATCATGATCCCATGATTTACACATTGACCTTATGATTTAGAAGTAGGCCATAATCTGAGCACCTGTTGGAGAACATTATAAAAGGTAAATGAACTATACCATGTTACTAGATGGCATATATATCTCTTCAGGCTTGCATGTGAGAAATCAGACAGCCAGAAAATGACCATTTTAAGAAATGAATGAAAGTCTAATGCTTTTTTTGAAATTTCCACTCAAGAACTTGATTCATTAAAGTCCTTTCTTCAGTCAAGGGATGAAGATCTATCCCTGGGACAAGACGGACCCAAGGTTTTATCTTCTGTTGCAGCAGTTCTTAAGAGAATATGAAGGCAGAAGGTGTAATTCCCTTTCCAAGTGGCATGTGGAAAACAATTCCTGTATGTTACTGGGCTGCCAGTATTGAGCTGTGTGCAATCCCATTCACTCACAGCTGTGCTTATGTGGCTTTCTCTTGAACAAGGGAAAAGGCTTCCTACAGTATCTTTTTAAAGAGACTTCTTTTTATTTTTTTTTTAGGGTTTAATGTGCATTTCTAGTACTGGTAGCGTTTTGATTTTTTTACTTCTGCTATTGTTTATTTTTATCAATCAAAATACAGCCCCTGACTTGGAAAATTTTCTCAAGCTTTTAAAATTTGTGTACAAAATATCCCTATGGACTGTGGTATCCATAAGTTTCAGACCATGGTGGTATAGCAAGACAGTTCTGCAGACTCTTGCATCATATGAACCCAGTCCTGTATTACTGTGTTGCTTTAGCAGAGTATCCAAGACATCTCACGACTAAGTTGAGCACCATTTCATATTGTGTAAAGCAGCCAGTGCTCATACAGCTAATGTGTTTTAGTGGTCCTTTAGTACTTTCGTTCCATGAAAGAGAAAAAGAGAAGTAAAAATCAAGCCCTTGTTGAAGGGACTGTCTCCTTAAAAAGGCATTGACCTTTTCATGTAATGGTTATTCTTGGGAGGACATCCTCTGATTTTAAATATTTTTTAACAAATTGCATATTTTTTCTAAATCAGTTTTAGAAAAAATCACCCAAGGCATGGAATTTGCAGACAATACGAAGTCAAAATTAATTAAAAATCTTATTAAAAAGAGGTAAAGGCTGTGTAAGAGAAGAACTCTTGTCCCATGATTGCCTCTTTGAAGTCTACATTTAGTATCCATGGTAAGTTATTACTTTGCCTAGAGAAGGTTCAACTGCAATGTGTTGAAGGAAGTACCAGGTGCCATATACACTTGTTCTGTCATTTTACTTCCTTCTCACTTCATTTTGTATGTCTAGCACCTACCTCAGGATTTTCCTGCATAGCCTGCTCTAAATTGACTATCGTGTCACTTTTTTTCTCTTCAATTCCTGCTATACAAAGGAATCCTATTTTTAACAAAACCAGTGTTAATTAGGATAATTTCTGCCTTCTCTTTTTACCTTGTCTTTTTCATATTTTTACATTTACTCTCATTATCTGAAGCTCCTCTCTAACACGTATGGAGTTATATATATTATTTTATGAAAGTTTTGCTTAATTCATTGCTTAGTTTCCACAGCCTTGCTATATGCCACTGACTTATTGCTGTGTTAAATATATTGTAATTAATTAAAAATAATTGGGATATCAACAGGTGTCATTCAGCCAACAGATCTCTGAGATACCTGTTTGTTAGTGTTACCAAGTTACAACCATTGTTTATATTGATTATATAAATGCCCACTGTGCAGTTATCAAAGGCAATAACTGCACTGATTTCATGGGGAATATAATGAAATTTAGTGTGGAAACTTAGATATGTGGATAAGTTCATTTTTACTCAAGTGACAGTGGCCCAAGATACAGTTGGATGATGTGGTGAATCCTGTAGAGTACATTGCAATACCAGTGGTGCTACTTCCAGCCTCTTCTCCTACTTAAATAGGTACATTATATGAGTTAAGGAGGGTTTACTCAACACCTGGACAGATTAAAGGTTAAAAATCCCATCTGTTTGTGCAAGAAATCTTTTCTTATATGTCTTTTATTCCATACCTTAGCTTTTTGTAGAAGAAAAAGTCAGGACCAAGGCTTCAGCTGATTTAAATTTAGGGAAGCTGGTTTGATTTATTGGAGTTGCATGGGCTTAGAAGAAGCCAGGAACCCCACTTAATTAGCATGAAATTTTACTTGATCTCTAGGAAATGTGATTCAAATTAAGTTGAAATTGTAAATCTTCCAGGGGTCCTATGTGATGCAAATTGAAAAATTTCAGTGCCAGTTGTCCTCTTACCATCTGTAAATGACAATTGAGGTGATTTCCTTGCCAAAATACAGTTGCATTGAAAAGTGGGATGCAGGGATGCGCACATGGCAAAAGGCAAAGCGGAACACTACTGCTAGAGGAAAATAATCAGGATCAAGACTGACTGCTCCTCATTTCACTTGGAAGGTAAATAGAAAGATATATTGCACACAGATGCCTGAAAACTCTGTCTCATGCAGCAGAATTAGACTCACATGAATACTTAAATCAACAGAACTTTTATGTGTGACTAAACCAAACTCATAATGTATATACTATATCAGCTATGTTGCAGCTGTCTCTGGCTATCAAAGCTTCCTTTTTCTGAACTAAGGGAATGGTAACTCACTCATAAGATGCAAGATTAAGGAAAAAGGACCATTCTTTAAAATTTTGGGAATAAAAAGCCCCAAATAGCCCCATTCTGGTCACAAGGTGGAATACGATGTCAGGTAATAAACAGATCATCTGTTTGTAGAAGCTGTCTATTTTCATCTGCTTACATTATGTGGGAGGAAACAGAAGGACCTAAATCTTGTTAAGTACCTTAAGTCTAGCTGATGCTTCTTTCTAAGAGCTGTTTTGATTGAAGCAATTAAGGCAGACATATGATGGGAGAAGGGAGGATGATGAAAAGTGTAGCTATTTCAAGATAATGCAATTTCTGATGTGTACACAATACATTTGTGCTTAGGAGCTATAATGAACTGTGGGAGGGGTCTGGGTACAAAGAACTGTGGCTTTGCATGAGCAAGGAACGCATTTGTATCTGAGGACTGAAGGAAGAAGAGTAGAGATGCTTGCAATCTTCCCTGTCGTACTGTGCAGACTTAGAGACTCTGCTTCTTCCCCTTCTTCATAGCTGCTTCACCACTAGGCATAGACATACAATGAAGCTTAGGGGCTTTCTGCTTTCTTCCAGTTTGCATCCTGCTGCAGTAGCTGCCAGGGTTGGGCAAGACAGTTTTACCTGATTTCTGCCTCCTCAGGTTGCACTGCATCCTGACTTGTAGCCTGCTGCCTTCAGAGAGATGATGCCTTGGGTAGACAGGGCTACCAGTTACCTTGTGTCTCTTCTGACAGTTCTGTGAAAGAGACTTTTGTGCCTCAGTGTTTCAATTGTTCTTTCTGCCAATAAGTAATAGTTATTCTCTTCTACGCAGAACAGAGGTAAATAAAATGGAACGTAAAATCTCCCAGGCTTAGATGTCAATGAAATTTTCTCAGAACAATTGTCTGGCCCATGAATAATCATATCTAGTCTGTTTGGCCTGATAACACAATTTAGTTATATCCAATTTGTCTCACTAAGCTCAGGGAGGCATAAGGGAAAAATAGAAGCTTCTGAATAAGAAAATCTTAAGGCCAGCTGACTATAACCAATGTTTTCTACAAATATGAACCCTTCTCATTTTGCCTGTCTAAATCAGTGTAAATGATGCACAATACTAGTAGGGCTCAGATATTACCTGCATCCAGTACTTACAACACAATGTGTGAGGCTTTTGGAACAGCCAGAACAGGCCAGAGAGAAATGAAGTTAGGCTTCTTAAAAGAACACAAGGGAAGAATGGTCAATAGATTTTGAGATTACTTTGAAGTTAGGAGTTGTCTTTCATTGAATGTGCAAGAGTATATGTTAGTAAATTAATAAAAATCTGTCACCTTCATAATGCTTTTTGGAAAAGTCTTGTCCCCCCTACTTATATGGCAGTTTCCTACAGTTTTGGCACAGACCGGAGTTATGCATGTGTAACATTGCTCTGTCTTCTTCAGATCTGGTTCCCTGATATATAAATGTGCTTTTACTTTGTGCTGATATTTTGCTGTAGTAACTAGAATTACTTACCTGATCTAGACTGTTACAATCATTTTCTAGGGAAACATCCTCTTATTTCAGTAACTTTTATTGTTGAATTGCACTAAGGGGAAGGACTCCTTATAGGTATATTTGGGAGTAGAAGATCTTGAGCTATGAGATGATAATGAAAGAGAGGGTGGTACTAACATGTTATGGAGATGTATGTTTACAAAACAGTGGCATTCCAACAGTGAACAAGACAGCAAGAAAGGAAAAATGTGAGCCCTTTACAGATAAACAAACAGCTTTTTTAAAAAGTAATTTTAGCAGTTTGTGTGAAATTAGCATACCAATTGTGAAGCAGATTCTTGGGCTAATTAATATTAGTCAATAAAGATGTAATTTGACATCTCAATGATTTTTTTTTTTTTTGTAATTTCCAATATGATCATATCAAGGAAAAGATGGAGAAAAGTGGTTTTGGCATCAAATCCCAAATTCACAAATTATTACCTGTTTTCTAGATCACACTCTATAACATGAAATATGATATTTCAGATTTCATACATGAAATATGAAGTGTCTGAGAGTGGTGAGAATATTTGAATTCCTGTTCTTTAAGGCTGCAAACATTGCTGGTCAGTGCAGAAAAGCTAGCTTTGATATTATGTTTGAAAAACACACTTGTATGGAACAAGGACTTTGATCTTCCATATTTGAATGCTCCTTTAAAGAGTATAGAAGACTTTTATCAGCAGCTTTTTATGGGATTTTGCATAATCACTTCTCACCTTCTCACCTTCCTGTTATTTTTTGAGCAAGTATCAATTCTTATTTTCCTCAGATGCCCTACCAGACTGATTGTCATACCTGCTTTGAATTACAGCAGTTGTTCCACTCCACATCTGTGAAGTCTTATGCTGTTGTTTTTTTTTTTATGAATGTGAGAACATCTCAGGTGCCCCAAATCAAATATCTTTAGCTTTTTAAAATTATATGAGTTAGTTTAATGAAAGATATTATCTCTACAGACCTTAATTGACTTCAGATAACAACATTCTAAATTCTCTTTCTGACACTTCTGTTAGATAACTCCAGATAAACACTGCTAATACTCTTGACTAGGTTTTCCTTATGTCTACATAATCTCCGAGTTTACTTGGACATTAGGAAAGAATTGACAACTGCCTTTTTCTTATAGGGAAGTTTTTCTTAGCAAAAATTCTAGGTGGTTTTGTAGGTCTCAGGGCCTTGAATATCTCACACTGCAATATTGTTTTTCTCTGGAGAGAGTGATTTCTATTGTTCTTATTGACAGAAGACCATGACAGAGAGTGGTCATGTGCCAAAATCAACCAAGCATAAGTCAGGCTACCTTCTGACTCCTTGATCATGACACCAGGTTGTGAAATATCTTTCTTTACTGATATAGTCAGGTCAAGTTTTGCTGAAAGTACCAAATTCCAGTTAAAGAGCCTCATTCAAAGGGTTGTAAACATTTCAGCTTAGTCATTCATCGCAGCACTATATCGGAAATATTTGAAATGAGTTGAGGAACAGCTTCTGCAGAGAAGAATGCTATATTAGAAGTGCCATAACAAGTGAAAATGCAAGTGTTGGTCAAATACAGATAAGGCTGAAAACAGCATCTATTCATCCATGAAACTGATGATAGAGAGGCTGAACCTCACAGATTTCAAGGCCACTGTGAATCACAATTGTCATCCATCCTTGATGACTCAAAAAACACACTGCAGAATTTGGAGAGTTGAAGAAAATCATTCTGGAAAAGAATAATGGTACAACTCCCAATAGTCCAAAGAATAATTTCAGTTTCTTGGAAAAGGTAAGTGCTTTCTCGAGTACCTCTGTGACAGACTTGGTCACAATTCCTTGGAAATTCTTGCAGCCTTTTCTTTATTGAGAAAACTAGCTTACAGCCCTGTAAATGCGCAAAAACACTCCCCATTTTGTGTTTCCTTTGCACCACTTACAGCTTTATCTGCTTCATCATGGTAATCAGGGCAGCTGTAGTTGCATTCCCTGTGGAAAAATCATACATTAAAAATGATGTCCCTCAGTTTGCCTCCTCTCCTGCCACTCCTTGTGTTTTCCCCTAGCATGTGATATGGCAATGAGTGACCTTACAAGTCTCCTTGAAGGCAGAAGGAATGTTGAAGCTGCTGTTTGAGGACAAGAGACTGCAGCATTTCTTAGACTAATGGGAGTAGAACTTTACATTCTAAAGTAGTACAGGAGTAGAAAGGGTTCCTTTGTAGAAAGGTGGTGTCATCCTTGCAAAGTTATGAAATCAGGCTCCTTGCTTTCTGGTCTCTGGCTCCACTTTTGAATGGAGAATGGATGGGTTAGTCTTTGTCTTCAGCTCTACTGCAGGAGTGTTGATGAGGAGCTACAGGCTTGATCTGTGGCAGTAAATTGCTTGCTCCTGCTACCTGTGTGGCTAGTAGGCTGTGAGAGAGATGAAGAGATGTGGAAATTCAGGAAGGGTTTTCAGGCTATAGTTTTTTTCCTTATAGGCATTGAAAGAAGTAGAGAAAAAAAATATTTTCTCTCATTTCTTGTTAGTACACACAAAGCTGACATTAGGAGTCTTTTTGGGGTCTGGCTTTCCCCAACAATTGTAAATGAAATTCTGGTACTTCTCTTGGGTTTTTGTGTCCAGTACACCTTGGGAATTTGGATCCACAAGTACTTGTGAAATATATAACAGTGCAGGATAATCTACATTGGCATTTAGAAAATCCAAAGTATTGAATAAATCTTGTTTCAAGAATACTGGTCAGAAGGATGCTTGGTCTTTTAAAGTGTAGGAAATCTATAAAGAAAAAGTGAATTTATTCCTGTGAAAACATGTAGTCAGTACTAGTAATATTGCTAGTCTGTAAAGCAAGGGATTAATTCTAACCAGCTAAAATTACTTTTTTTTTTATTGTCTAAGAATTGATGATGATTTAATATGCTTTACATATTTTGCATCTCTTCTCAATTTTCTCTGCAAACGGTGTGTTCAAATTAGAAGACTGTTTTCCAATGCAGAACTAAAAATTTTATAGATTACATTATTCTGTCTCTAATTAGCCACACTTTTAACACATTGTCAAAAACATTAAGCAAAGAGGCATGATGCTATTCTAATCTCTTAGAGTATTTTCTTATGTTGGCATGAATTTTTTGTGTGGTTTTTCAAGTCACCAAACAGCTGATATATAAAGGACTTCTTTTGCACGACATCTGTACTGTAATCTGTATTGACTGAAACATCCATGATGGGTTGCTAGGTAGTTCGGCCTTGTCTGTATGGTATCACAGTGATTCTGTGGTGTCTGTGAATAGCTGTAGCTGTTATTAAAAAGTACCAGGTCATTTGCACTCACTTTGTATTATGTTAGCCAACAGTCATTTTATTTCCCCCTCACATCATCTCTGGACATCTTATTTACCTGTATTAATTTTTCATTTTAATGTACCTGATTCAAAATATAAAAGGACCATGGATCTGAAACTAGCTCATTTTGGTTATTTAGGCCTCACCATTTAATTTCATAAACTGAAAAGAAATTATATTTGTTCTCTGATAAGCAAGTGAGCAGTTATCAAAAAACAGTTACAGAAGCAAATTTAGATGCATGAAATTAAAATTTGTTGTGCCATGAACATATACAGAAATTAACTTAAGGTGGGTGAAGAAAAGTGTAGATGGAGAAGATTAAAAAAAATCACCTATAAAACCCTTCAAAACAAAAAGATCTGTAATTGAAATTTTCACAAGACTGAGATGATGGTGTTGATGTTTTCAGTTTGCCTAACAGATTTTGGAGTACAGAGATCCTAGTGTATCCCTATTCAGAGGCTGTAGAGATTTTGGAGCTAACAGGGATGCTTCTTGATCAATATTTAATACTTCAGGAGGCAGCGAGTGAAAGCCTCTCATATGACACTGAGCAATGTGGTCAGAGCAGACACCATATCATGATTCTGAATGTGCCTGATGTCACATTGTGTCAGAGTTATTATTACCATGATATCCAGTATATTTTTTTTTTCAGCGACAGGCCTATGTAACACATAGAGAAGGAAATACTGAAGTGCAGAAGCCCTAGCCAACTGTGCCAGCCTTTGGTAACTTGAACTATGGCCTTCTGCCCTGCACTGATCTGACAGCCAGCAATAACCAAACACACTGCTGCAAAAAGCAGGGGAGAAAGGGTGGAATGAAACTGTGGAATGCTTGGATTACTATATCTCAAGGTCACACGACTTCTTTTAAACAACTGACATATTGAAGGTAGTTATCCAAGGCACTTCAAGAGAAGGCTAAGTGGATTGATTTATTTGATGTTTGTTATAAAAATATCAGCATATTCCCGACACTTTCTCTATCTGGCCACCTTTTTATTATCATTGTTCCATACACAAAGCGTAAATCTGTTCTATTACGGATAACTCAAGAGAGGATTATTTAGCAGGAGAACCATAAAAACTTATCAGTCAAGTGACCTTTTGACATGATTATGCAACATGGAACAACGTGGATTGTGTGTGTATTCTGTTGTGACAAACTGAGGTCTCCCCTGTCTCCTCTCCAGGTTGAATAGACCAAGTGACCTCAGCCGCTCCTCATATGGCTTCCCCTCGTGGCCTTTTGCCATCTTCCTAGACCTCCTCTAATGGCTTTGTATCTTTCTTACATTGTGGCACCCAGAACTTCCCCCAGCTCTCAAGGTGAGGCCGCCCCAGCTCAGAGCAGAGTGGGACAATCCCCTCCCTTGCCTGGCTGGCCATGCTGTGCCTGATGCCCCCAGGACAGGGTTGGCCTTCCTGGCTGCCAGGGCACTGCTGGCTCATGTTCAACTTGCCCCATACCAGGACCCCCAGGTCCCTTTGCACCGCACTGCTCTCGAGCATCTCATTCCCCAGTCCATGCACACAACCATGGCTGCCCTGTCCCAGGTGCAGAATCTGAAGTTTTGTGAAACTTCATGTGGTTGGTGATTGCCCAGCTCCCTAATTTGTCAAGGTGTCTCTTCAGGGCCTCTCAGCCTTCAAGGGAGTCAACAGCTCCTCCCAATTTAGTATCTAAATGCTTCAGCTTCCTTTCTGAGATTGTAAATTCTTCAGAGCAACCCTACCCCAACATTCGTTCCTCCTTATTTTCCATGAACATTCTGTACATCACAGTGGCCATGAAGATTAGGGGGAACAGGTAAATCTAGAAATATGAAACCAATTAAGATATTTTTGTATCGGTCCTTCAGTGTTTTCCATATCCTACCACCATAATTCCAAGGATATCCTCATTGTGTGCATAACTGTAGCAATGAGATCAGTTACGACGGTGAGTGACATCTAAATTGGGAGCGAGGGAGGTGTGTAATTCCCCTGTACTTGCTCCTGGGGACTTCCAATTAATGTTTTCAATTCTGGGGTTAATTTGTCAATTTCATTCAAGAAACTTTCTATGTTTCTTTTCAGGTAGAAATGGAGCAGAGCCTGTCTGAGGTTGCCCATAACTGGTGTGCTAGGGAATGCTCTAGAACCTGCATGCATCAAGATAAGCCTGGATTGCAGAAGGGCAGGGACTGGAAAAAAGCCTGGCTTTTCTGTGGGATGCTGTGGGATCATGGATGGAAGTCCAGCTTTAGCTTCAGCATCCCAGGAAAATGAGAATCTTTACAGACAGATAATTTTAGTTGTGTGGAGTCCTTCCATATAATTATCCAATAGAGAAAACGTGAAAATCTATGCCAGCAGTTAGCCTGCTGCGAGTCAGCAGGGGAGAGTGTGTTTTACAGGCAAACACAGCAGTAGGCATCCAGGAAGGGCTCAGTGGAGAGGGAGAGCTGGATGACTTCACAAAAAATGTGTCCCAGCCTGGAAACAAGAAGTGTGCTCATCTAGGGTCAGGAAAGAAAGTCAGAAAAGTCAGAAGAATGACTCAAATTCTCTGTTGCTGTTTCACTGCTATGATGTTCAGGAAAAGAGTAAGAATAGGAAACTGGTGGGAAGAAGTAGGAACAGAATCCATGTGGCCCAGACCCTGGGCTTCAGATTAGTTTTTAGAAAGCCAGATTCTGCTCTTGTGCTTTCTGCTGATCTAATACTTGGCTTTTGGATTCATGATGTCTTAATCTCTGTATTTCTTCTCTATTGCCTGCCTTGTTTGATTAGACCGTATCAAAATACAACAACAACAGCAACGGCACCCAATAGAAATGTGTTCAAAAATGTTTATTTTACATTTTGTAGGAAAATTCCCCAAGGCCAGTAGTAACATGGGCTCAGGTCTGACTGCCATGTGTGTGACACATGAAAACTCTGTTACAGGGCTTGGAGATAAGCTGAAGAAGCCCTGGGTATTTTCACTTGCTCTCCTGTCCTGACAGTTGGGATTCATCTCACTTTATTTTAGGGTCCAGATGCAGTTGCATGACTGGCAGCATCTAGGTCTGTTTGAAGCTGTTGTACACTGTCATGAAATTCTAAATAATGATGGTATGTTTGAGCCAAGAGTTCCAATAGATCTGCTCCTCTCTGAAATGGCTATGGGAGGAACCAGGAGATGTACCTAGGAGGCACCTAACGTGACGAGACATCTATACTTGGATAGCTGAAGTTGTTCACTGGGGATCTGTATCTGAGGTAATCATCCTGTTCTGCTTTATAGTGGAGGTCTAATCAAACAGAGTTTATCGACTACCTCAGCAGAAAATGAATTGCATTTTTACTCCACTGACTGCACTAGCTCCATTTCTATTGACAGTAAAAAATCCGTGTTTTCTGTTCAGATGTGCGTGCCTGCACCATGGACATCCAGAGTGAGTCTGGCAAATCACGGCTGCTCTCAGTGCCTTTGCTAGAGGATGGGGAGCCAGACTTGTAACTGTTGCTCACATGAAAATGAAGATGTGCAGCACCAAAAAAGTTATGTCCACCTGGTGGAAAACAATGCAGTATGCCAATATTTTTGAACAGTAGGGTTTTATATTATTTTTTCTCCTCATTTGATTTGCTTATTTGCTCTGGCAGCCTACATTGTAAGACAAAACTATTCAACAGTTGTCTCTTTAAGGATTTCAGTTCAAGGTATGTATAGGATGAAGTAGAAACAAAGGGAGAAAAAAGAAATCAATTTTTATGAGATCACATTTAACTTTTGTTACAAACACCAAAGCACAGAAAATTACTGTAGAATTCTTGTATTATGGTATGCCAGCAATCACTTGGAAACAAATAGGAAATCTAATCTCACCTTTAGGCAAGCTACTTATTTTCAAAATATATATTCAAACTTTTCCCTCCCTTTGAAACACACATATAGTTACACATCTTACCCATGAAACTTTTTGAGTGTAAGCTCTCTTGAAAATCCATACCCTTGATCTCAAAGGGAAAGTTTGACAAACTTTGATCAGTTATTACAGCATATCAATGGCTCAGAGTGTTTGTGCTTTAAAGGAAGTAATGCTGAAAATTCTTTGGGCCTCATTCTGTAGTCACTTTTCTTTCACAAGATGCTGAGCTTTGATTTTGATGGTCATCAAGGTGAAATCTGGTAGTCATCCGTGACAGAGGGCTAGTACATGTTTATGATTGTTGATCTGAATCTCTGGTACAGTCTGAAAGTGTTAGGGAAAAAATATACAAGAATACAGTAATGGAGACTTTGCTAGGAAACGAAGGGCTAATCATCACACCTAGTTTTTAGTCTCTTATTTGCCAAATAGTGTTGTGTAGGTCATTTGTACTTCTCTTTCATAACCAAGCACATTAAGAAGCACATATTATGCCTGCAAGAGCTTTCCACTACAATTCTGCCCTTTTTCTCATTCATGTGTACCTGAAGTGATAATTGAAATCTGAAGTTCTAACATGCAGAGCTGTGAAATGTGTGTCAGCCCACTGAGTCCTCTACTCACCAGTACAGAACAGAAGGCAGCTTCCTGGCTATTGGAAAGCATTATGCTACCAACAAGATTCCCAATCTTACAGCAGAGACTGTCATCTGTTCTCACCAAATACAGAATTAAAGTGTATATTTCAGGGTAGGGAGTAGGATGTTTAAGCTTGAGGCATGAGAAGAAATATCTGTTGGTATTTAATTGCCATACCTTTTGCCTGGTTGATCAGATCAGTGGTTTGTTGCAGATTTCTCTAGACACTTACCTCATTAAGCAGAGAACTTCTATTGAGAAAGGGCAGGATCGCTGGTTAAAATTAGTTTAATGTGGTTTCTCACATATACTGGTGGTATCTGCAGTTATTTGAGGTTCATGCCAATGCCACTTACTTTTATTTCCCCATCAGACAAGGGCCCCCACTGAGCAAGATGCTGGGTGAGATGCGCAAAGGTCAAATGACCAAAAAACCACCTGGAATATAGCTTTAAATCCAGATGTTCAACAGTAAAGCCTCCAGAAAGGGATTCTGTGGAAGAAGAAATTTTTTCATTGACTATTTTTTATTCCCTTAAATAATTTTTGCATCTTCCTCCCTTTTTGTTTTGCTGTGCTTGCAGGATTACTCCCTTTCATCCTTTTCTCAGCAACACAGAGAGGTTTCCCTCAAGTCTGCACATGTGTGGGAGGCCAGTGCTGGGTGGGTGCCCAAAGAACTCGTTGAGCCTTGCTAGTGCCCTGACCCATAGTACTGCTCCTCCAGTAATGGAGACAGCCTGCTGGGGACAGGGACAGCCACACTGGGACCAGAGCTGCCTGGATTGGTGGGAAGGGCTGGGGCCATGGGGCTTCTGCATGCCTTACACCAGTTTTAGGAGGAGAGCAGTACTAGTATGTGTCTGGAAAGGAAAGCTTGGCATGTCTGCAGAGAGGGACAGAAAACGGGCAGAGGAAGATCAGACTCCAAAATCCATATTGAAAAGTGAAGACTGCTCAATCCTAATCAGGAGCTGATTGTTATGGGAAGGATGTTTGTTAGAGAAAGTTTCTTTTGAAAAACATTTTTCAACCTGCATTTGTTTGCACTTAGTTTTGAACCAGATTGTACTTGCAGAACAGAGTATGTGTTTAAACTCTGTTGAAAGCCTGCAGCCAACAAAGGAGATAAAGGCCTTCTGTTCCTCATGTTACATAATAATGGGGAAGGAATTAATAATGCTGCCCTGCAAAAATAAAAAAACCCAACAAAACTCTATTTAGATAGCTTTATGCAACAATAACAGGAGCCTGCCCATGAGCTCAGAGTAGTCTCTATTTGCTATGTATACTATGTGCAAATTGCACAAACATGCTCAAGCGTCTGGAACTACAAAATTCACAAGCTAATTAATCAGAGCTTGGCAACAAAGCAGAGTCCACTCTACCTCCCATCCAGTGTCAGAGGAAAAATAATTTTGTCATTCAGGAACAAGCCTGTGCTAGAAGACAGATGATTTTGACTCCTAACTATGTTCACTCAGTTCTGCTTCAGTTCTTCTGGGAATAGCATTTCAGATTGACCAAGCTGTCAATGTTAATAATTAAAATTTGAAATTGGGGTGATGGGGGGTGGAGGGAGAAGCATGAGTACCTTTTAAATAGGTGAATGCTTAGCTCAATCCAGAATTACTTTTTGTACTTTATCTTTCTGTAATATAAATAATTACACATCATGTACAACACAAGAAATTGATGACTTACAGCTAGTGTAGAGGCAACATTCTCTATAGAAAAGAAAGTGTCAGCATGTCTTCAGAGTTTCTTCTGTAAGGTTTAGAATTTTTTTGTTTGTTTGTTTCATTTCTTGCAGTTCACATTATTTGTAAGATCTGTGAGATACAGTCCTCGTTTAAGATATTGTGACTTTCTTAGTTGTTCCTGGGACTAGCTAAGTTTTTCTCTTTATATGCCAAGTGGAACAGCAGGAGCATTTTCAGTAAGTTATCAGTCAGTAGCTACACTAAAAAACAAATAGTTGGCTAGTACTGTATGCGATGATCATAGATTGGCAGGCTGAAAAGCAAAACTATGCATAAAGCTAAAGCTAGGAAGTCAATCACTCAAACTCCATAAAGCATATTTATGAAGTTGTAGAAATTCTGAAACAAACTGAAATCTTCTTTGAAAGCAATAGTTTAGGGTATCCTATCTTCCATAAAATTTTGCCATGTTTGCCTTTCTAGAGATCTCACAATAGTGTTATCCTTAGCTTTATCTTCAGGCTGCTCTGTTCAGTCACTGTGGTCCAAATTAACCACAGAAATGTGAAGCATGAGCATTGCTGCATGTTGTGAGCACTGTAACAATAGTCAACATTTGCCCGTATCAGAGATTTTAAAGTTTTTGTTGTTTTCTGTTTAATGAAACTTCTCAAAAGCTTCCCAATGCTACAATTATCCCATGAAAGCTTATAATAAAGTTAAATACATATATTACTTGGATAACCCAAGTTTTTGATGGATGTTCGCAATTTTTGAAGCTTGTAACATATATTTTGGTTTTCATTCTCTGTACCTAGGCAGACCTAGGGTACCAGGTACAACTGTAAATGAAGAAGGATATGAAAAGACTTGATAAATGTTTTGAGAGATGACACATTTTGAAAGTTGGGTTGAGGTTTTTTGTAAATTATATGACCTACATAGAATAAGTGATGGAGAAAGGCAGAAAGAAAGCTTTACTGGCACAACCTTTATATAACTCTCTTGTGTTAGTAATTTCTATATATCTTTAATGAAAAATGAGTTGGATTTTATTGCCGTTTTGAAAATGCAGCATATGGAATTTTTTCAGCCTTATATTCTCTGAAATGCATGATCAAACTCTCTTTTAGATTTCCTTTCTAAAGATCCTTTCAAAAAAAGGCTCAGTGGTGGAAAAACATCTTTCAAAAATATTTTTGTTAAGAGAAAATTTTAAAGGGGATGGAGTCTTTGTGCATGTTAACATATCCTGTTGTTAATACCGTAGCATTTTCATGTAAAATAATGATAAGGAAAATATTCTCCATTTCTCAGCATTTTTTTTCTGTAAGAACAGATTGCTATTCTCCTGTCTGTACAGAACTTGCACCAGCTGTATCAGAAATTTAGCACAGGAAAAGAAAAAAGGTCATTTACATTGCAGATCCAACAGCAGAGAGTACTCCTCAAGTCTTTGGCTAGAGATGATCAATGTAAAAAAAGTGATAGTTTCAGGTTATATAACATTAGACCATGGGGTCACACATTAGGAGCTATTCTAAAAATAAAAAGGTTTATAAAGAAAGAAAAGAATGAGATGTACTTTCCTGGCCCTAAGTTTTGCAAGTTAAGGGTACTGTTTTTCTTAGTCCAATGTGACAAAATTTTCTAAACTATCACATTTTGATGCTTTAGCTTAAAGCTTGATGCTTCATAAATCTGATTTTCTAGATGATGTCCTTTCAGACAATGACTATTTTGCAAATTTCTCTACAAGAATGTAAAATATTATGTTTAACTTGTATGTGGACATACAGTTCCCATGAGGTCTAATATATTTCTAAAAGACCCTCAGCTAGAAGTAATAGCAGCTGCTAAAGAAAATTCAGGTTTTCTTGCACAAAAAAAAAAAAAAAAAAGATCAGGGAGTCTTGCCCATCTTCTCCATTTTCAAGGCTCTTTTTCCCTGAGGAATTTGAGAAGGGGGAAAAGGACTAAGGTAGGGAGACAAAAACATGATGAAAAATTTTTGTACACTGACAACTAATGTTCACTTAAGAAAAAAACCCCAGCAAACAAACAAACAATCAAAAAAAACCCCAACCAAACAAAAAAACCCAAAACCAAAACCAAAAAGCCCCCCCCAAAAAAAAAAAAATCCCAAACCCTCACAACATTTCTTTTGATACTTTAACAATAAAGAAAGTTGACTCTGCTTCAGGGTATATTTGAGGACTTGAAAGGTAAGACTGAAATTTCATTAGATCACCATTATATTCTTTTGAACACTTTAAAGACAAACACTTCAACCATGCTGCCATGAACCCAGTTATTCTTCCTTTCTTTTTTCCTCTGCCTCTCCTTGTACCTCTGGGTATTCATCTGCTCTTTATGCTACTCTTAGTATTTGAGCTAATCTTCTGATCTTTAATGTTGGCACTGCAGAAAGAAGAATTTGAGAACGTTAAGAATTAGAGAGACTACATCTGTCTGGACACCAAATGGCAATTACTGTCTGGGCATGATATCAGAAAAAAGTAGATTTATTCAGTGATGCAAAGGAAGAAAAGCAGAACTCATGCAGGAATTCCATATGTGTATAACTAATGTGTTTGTGCTCTTCTAGGGTGAGAAATTCTCCTGCTGTGAACAAGGCCTTGATGTTGTCTTTGACTTCCTATTTGCAAGGAGTCAGGACTGCTCATCCTTGGTGCTGCTGGCAGAGGACGTTCCCATCCACACGTGTGCTGCAGAGCTTGCAGAAGGGAAAGCAAGGCAGAATGAGGCAGAATGTTAAGAAAATACTGAAAATGCTCTCCCTGAACATAGGAGAGCTCTCCAAGGGCAGGAGGCAAGTGCTCAAGACAAGAAGCCTGGGGGGAAAACTGGTGTCCCTGGGCCATCAGAGGTGACAGCAGTTCAGTCCCTCCAGCCCAGTGGGCTGTTTCCAGCTGAGATGTGAGCAAATGTAGCCCCAGATTCTTTCTATTGCCCAGGACCTGGTATAAGATTTTTCTGCAAAAGGTTTGGTTCCCACTTTCTTGAGAGATGAGAGAACATGTCAGGAGGGATTCTTTGTCTCCTTTAAGTTTAATGTGAGGTGCTGATCAGACACTTCAGAGGCTCTTTTACAATGGCACAAATCACAAGTGTCTGCCCCGCCAATCCTCTCTTCCCTTCCTGTTTCTTCTGGATGAGTTGGCTTTTTCTTTTCATGCAAAAAGGATTAAATCTGGGCTACCTGTTTCAATACTCTGATTTTGTCCCATATTGACTTGGATTTTCATTACAGTTGTGCTGTTTACAGCGAAAAAATACAAGTTACTTATTTCTTTTACCAATTTTATGCATATATACTTGTAAGAAATTACTGATTTGAACTTTGTTTATTCAATATATGGGACAAACACCTAGAAAGAAAGAAATTTTTTGTTTTCCTTTGAAACTGATTGCCTTTGTCTAGAAAAAAGTGTTTTGAGAGATAATGATACCAAGTTCATTTTGTATCCATCAGATATATAGCTTAGCCATTTAAATTTACCTATTGGAAGCCTATGAAAGGCTGGGACTACAGCACAGAGACAGAGGTGAATGAAAAGCAAAGCTTTAGAAACGGAAGAACATGCACCGATCATACTACTGAATTAATGACCAAATGAAGAGTGTGTGCATACACTGTTTTTTAAAAAAGTTTTTAAAATAGCTCACATGACCATAATTTGGCCTCTGGGGAGGCAAAGAAAAAAGAATTATCTTTCTATCAGCCTATGAATTATTGGATGGGAAGGCATTGATTGTAGCCAAACTGAAGTCATGGGTTTACCAGTAAGTGATGGTTCTGAAAGCTCTCACTGTTTTTTCCTCCACAACAGGAGGAAATCCTGTTGAAATAATTGTCATCACTACCACAAGTCCCTTTTTACAGAACTAACTAGACACTTTGCTACAGCACAGGAAATTCTTTATAGTTTGTGTGTTTATTGGGACTTCTATGGTGTATACAGATTGAAATAAAAGCACACCAGTCACTGTTATGAATAGAACACATGAAACTCAGTATGAAGTACATTTATTATAAACTTAGCTTTTGTATGGAAAATCGAACTACCAAAATCCCAAGTAAAAGTATTTGATGCCCCTTGCTCAGCCAGTGATCCTTTCTATAGATTATTTTAAGGTTAGTTATTAAACTCTAAGCAAACACTTGACTGATATTTTTGGATCATGGGAAAGGAGGCTGTAAGGAGTTACAGCTGTGAGCAAAGATTCCCTAAACTGGCCTCTAACTGTGTTCCAAGCTTACCAAGACACCCTAGCACATCTAATGATGACACATCAGCACATCTAATGTCCTCTTCTAACTCTGTTGTAAGTGGGAATGAGACCTTGACAGGTTCAAAACAGCCCATCATTACATAAGGAGAGGAAGGCAAGGTGCTGCTCCAGGCCACTATTCCAAGGTCAAGACAGAAGATAGAAATAGCCACATCTACAGTGAAATACTTCATCTCCATATTAATAGCCTAAATTCTACTAATTACTCCCTGAAATTGTTTGTTGGTTTCACTGGTTATAAGGCAAGGCCAGATGTCTAGAAATAGACTGGCTTGGTTAGATTCTCCCTCCACATGCCTCAGGAATGTTCTCTTTGCTGTTGGTCAGAGTAATCTAGCATACAAAAGCATAGATGAGTGTGCTCGCAGCAGCATTGCTTCTTGGCATTTTATAGATTCTGTGAGATCCTAGTCCCTTTGGAAGATACTTAGTAGCAGTAGCAGTATTGGTATAATTTGTTTTAAGCTCAGTGGGGGAGCTCCTATAATAGGAATATTGTTTTGTTTATAATTTTGTAGGCTCACTAAGGAGCAGTCTGGGGCCTTGTTGACATGGAAGGTAATCTGAATCTCCAAATATAGGAAGTAGCAGGCTAGAAGATGTGATCAGGCGGATTCTAATGGGATCTCAGCTCAGTGTTCAGCCAGTTCTTATTCTGCAACAGAGAGTTTGGGAACATATTGCCATTGTCCACTTATCAAGTGCTACTCTTGATGTCTCTTCCTCTCAGGCCTTGGAGAGATGTGTATCCCAGACACCTCAGGTTTTGTAATGAGGTTTGTGAGCAAAGGTAGTCACTCCTGCACCCCAGAGTATGCAAATGAATTCAGAAATGCCATGCTGGTTTGCATAAGCTCTACCATAGAAACAATATCAGTTGCATGCTATTAAACCATGAAACAAGGATCATTTTGCCTAATCAAATTCTGACAAGTTCAGGAAACTGCTCCTTTTTGGACCTAATATTGTGCCCAGGACATTTAGAGGGGGTTTCTTTTAGCAGATAGCATGGTAAGATCATCTCAGAAAATACTCTGTGCAAAAAGTGAGTATATTAGTGAAGTAAATGTCATGATCAAGTGGCTTTCCTATTGTTTTCTCGCTTATGGCTTTTCTGGCTCAGCTGCCAATGCAAAAGTTATGGATATTGTTTGCGCATTATCATTCCTGCACAGACCATTTGCTCTAATTTTTCAAGAATTTGTAGCAGTTAATCTAACAGTTTATACTTTGGCAGAATTCCCATTAAGATGCATGTGTATGGTAAATGATTAAAGAATTGGGCATGCATATTGAGAAAGCTGATGACTTGCTACTTGTGGTAATGACTCTTGCTGTTCTTTTATCCTCAGCCACATGGCATTAGATGCTGCCTTTACAAAACAGTCTTGTCTTTGTCAAGCAGGAGATAATCTGGAACCTCTTTTTTAACAATCTGTTCTTTGCTGAAGCCTTGTGAGGTGCCCAGGTGTCCTTGTTCTGACTCTCCTTACAACATTCTGAAATCCTAGTGTCTTTAAATTTCAAAGTGAAGCACATGGGGCTACATGGTGTACATTTTTCTGCTAGATACAACCCTTATTTTTAAGCTGTTCTTTCTGCTTATGCCTCTAATGTTTCTCTTTGCTTTTCTGCCATGGAAGAAGAGAGATACCTACAGGGTTATGAACTGCAAGAATATTTAGTCCATTCACATACTTACTATACCTCAGATTTAAAGGACATTTCTTCTGGGAATAATTAGATCCTCTGTACATTGGAGAAGCTGTTTGCAGATTGTGGTAATCAGAACTAGATCAATTCAATTAATGCTCAAGGAAAATTGCTAATATTTCTTCTGCATTATCGTTTGTAAGGCCAAAAAGAACTTCCCACTGCTATAATGCATTGCTGTCTTAATGTGGGTGAGGGAAACTGGTTTTTCCTATTGCCTATTTTCCCATCTAATGCCAGCACTTTTAAGAACTGATAGCAGCAGCTGCCAGAAGCAGCCATTTGTATTACACAGTATTGAGTTTTATCAAGCCCGAATAATCAGAAGCTATGCTGTGTAACAAGACTACTTTTCTCTTGAAAAAGCATATCAACAATGATACAAAGCCCATACCAGCATAATGGCAGGTAGGAGGCCTGTCAGATGGACAGTGATTATAAGAAATGGTGTAGCACTGGTCCAATTGAGAAATGTAAACCTTATGACTTGGTCCTTGGGCTGCATAGCTGCATCCAAGGTTTGAACCACTGGAACAGCCTGAGTGTTAGCAGTACGGAAAATCTGACTCATGACTGTCTGAAGTCCCAAAGTAAGGTTTGGAATGAAACCTGTATTTGTTTAAGGATATATATCTTGGCAGCATTAGCAGGACATTACCAAAAATTACTTACTTTCAAATTCATTTCTACAATGCAACAATAAAAAGTTTTAGGTCAGAGATCACACGGAATATTTTTCAGGAAAAGAAAATTAAATTTCTTTTCTAAAATGAATACCCATTAAATATTCACAAAGATATCTTCTAGCAGATGATATAAAAACCTTTGCTAGGGAACTTTTATTAGTTTTGAAAACTTGTAGCAGTTTAGCGCTAGATCACACATCTGTAAGCAGCACAGACTGTACTGCAGTGTGGGAGCCTGTGCTGCTTTTCCAGGAGCCTGGGAAGAGTCAGCTGAGTAAGGAGCAGTCAGTTATGGCTGAGGGAGTTAACATGCATAGAGAAAGTATGACTGAGGAGGAGTACAGATCTGGTACTGCTACTCTGTAGGGAAGAAGTGAGGAATCGGGGCCCTGGGTCCATTTTGTGGCCAAGAACTGCAAGAAGATGCACTGAGGCAAGGGCTCCCTAAATGATCTACAGTGTGATTCCAGTGAGGCTCTTTTTAAAGTCAGAGTCATAATACACTCACCCAATTTAGCCAGCCTGAGATAAATTTTAAGAGAAACTTGATAACAGAATTAAAGTGGTTCCATTGGAGTGAAGTCAGATCAGTTCAGAGTGAGATTATTTAATCCATTCTTTGCAGTAAGGAGAAGAGAATATTGGAAGTCAAAGATAAAATGCAAGAGTACTTTTGGAAAACCTTGAGTAGGACTGTGTGAAAAAAGTCTTTTCTGGCCCTACAACATGTGACCATATTCTTCTCCCCACTTCCCCTCACCATTTCAACAACCTGATGTGTTGTTGATCTTTATGGAGAAAAATTATTTGGATTCTTTTTATCAGTACCACTGAGTTGAAATGGAGTCATCCTTAAATTTAGACACTGCTATTTTCTGCCTTTCAGATACTTCCATCATTCAGAGGTTTCCATCTTGTTTTCATGAAATTCTTGCCTACTTGGGAATAAAATCTCCGTGTGGTGTATTCCCTGCTGAATAAGAATGGTTGCACATTGGGTAACTTATGAATAATAAACTCTATTTGCAGCTATATCAGGAAAATGTTTTACTTCAGTTTAACATTGTGATGTTATCTCTAAATATTGATATGTTTTAGGCACATATTCATATGTTCTGAAGGATTCTTCTTTCAATGAAGAATAGCCATTACATAAAAGTGTAGTGCAGCCCATGTCTGATCCTCCCTGGCACTTTCAGTCTATGCTAGGTTCCACAGTGCCAGTGAGAATATTAGGGTCAAACTGAAAGGGTGTCCCTTGGGTCTGGTTCTGACCTGCCACTTGAGACAGTGCCCAGCTGTACCTTTGTAAAGCTGCTGAGAAGTGGCTGAGCACTGAGCTATAGCAGAGCTTGGATTTATAGAAATCCAAAGATAAATCAGAAGGTAAGAAGTTAATTCAAATGCTTTTCTTATAGCCATCTGACTGTACAGTGTTGGTCATGAGCAGTTTGGTCCAAAATATCTTTGGGTGGTCATCACAAAGTTTTAAAGGAAATGTTTGGGGTTTTTTTAACTTGGTTTGGTTTTTATATGCTAGTAAATTTTAAATCTTATTAAATAATTGTATAAGCAACATTAAATATTAAATTGGAATATTAAATTGGTTCTTAGTAAAGTAGAACATAAAGAAATAGTAAATTTAAGAAAAATTTCAAAATTTCAAAAATTTCAAAATTTCAGTGATAATCCTAAGTGTCATCAATAGTGAAATAAAATCAAGTCAAGGCTCTCCTCTTTATTTTCCAGATAATCAGTACTTTCTGTTCTGTTTGTCTTATGAAGCACTATGCCATCCATCTACCTCATCATCTTATTGCAACCTGCTTAATCACTTAAAGAGGAACAGGGAAGGTGTTTTGGTTCCAATGGCATTACACAAACAAATTATCAGGAGCTTGTGATGTTCGCAAAAACAGGATTTCCCTACAAGGTTTTGTATGAAAAGCTAATACAACCCCTTTCATCTCAGAGCAGAATGCCTTCCTCATTAATCTGCCTTCTCTTCATCTTAATAATACTTAGCAGTCACATCATGCTTTGCATCCCCCAAGCACTGTACCTAAACTGAGGATCCGTTTTAGTAGTTAGTCATGTATACATGGTAAGGGAGTGCTATAGAAATCGTAGTTGCAGGTGTCTGTAAGTTAAAAAAAGCTTTAAAAAATGGAGAGGGGAAAAAAGTTGGGGGGTAAGAAAAAGAAAAACTAGAGTCTTAAAATAGTGATCACATTTTTTTGTCTTTTACAGTGTTTAGATATCAAGTTGATAAATGCCTTGGTACCTCTGAGGAAAAGTAGATCATCAGTAAATGGTAATTTTACCTGAATATTGAATCTGAAAGAACAACAGGACAGTAGTTTTTATGTAGTCATTTCTCTTATACTTGTCTGGGTCATTTGGTGACTTTTGCTAAATCTATATTATTAAGTAATGTGGACAAGTAAGATCTGTAGAAGTAACAGTTGATTTTTAGGGCCCTGACATCTGTGATATGCACATTTCAGCGGGTTTATATTAGGACTAAACTGGTCCCATGACCTGAGTGTCCTTTTCAGCTGGAGCGCATTAAGTACACTCCCAGGAGCACATCTTCCAGTTAGTTCCATCCAGAAGGAATCCAGGTCATGCGCTCCAAGACCATTTTGTGGTGCAAATCAAAGCACAACAAAAAGAGACAATAGGCAATTTTTTTCAAAATCTCACTCTTCCTTTAAATTGGAACACCAAAATAGGCACCCCTCTGGGACTTGGGTGGAATGTACTAAGTCATCAGAAGATCCTGTACTGGCACAAACTGAGGAGCTCATATATCATTTTGAAGCACTGAATGGCTTGTTTTTAGCAGCAAGGAATATTCTTATTTCATTATGGTTTGCAAGTAGCAGCTTGAAATAGAGGTGGAAGAGCTGGAATGAGACATTGATATAATTAAGGATATACAATTCCTAGAGCTGACATTATTTAGTTCTTTGCTGAATCTGAGCCCAATGAAAGTTCAGACTTTTAAAGGCTGGGGCACCTACAATAATGCTTTTCTGTGCTAGTGCTTGCCTATCTATCCGTACTGTGAATTTGGCCATGTGTTGAGATATGGATACCAATGGGGAGCCTGCTAGGCCCATGTGCTGCCTGCAGTGGTGTTAAGCTTTCCCCAGAGTAAGGCAGAGGCACCTCGTGCAGTAGATGGCTGTGTAACAGTCTGCCCCAGCATGAGATCCCCAGTCCTAATTTAAGTGAGAGAGATCAGATTTGCAACTAATGCATGACTAACACCTATTGCACAGTGCTAACAATAGCAGTTCTACCTTTGGGTACAAGCCAGATGAGAATGGTGTGTTAAAGGCCCTCCCTAGCCAGCGTGACCAGGCTTAGCAGACTCTGTAAACACACATTTAGACAAGAGTTATCAGTCAGTGGCTGGCACATCATGGGGGTTGTCCAAACATTGCCAGAAATGTGCATCTGACCGACAGCCAGTTAAAAGAGTATATAATTACTGACAATAAATATAGAGAATCACCAAAATCAGAGAAGAATAATGTTATTATATGAAAAAGTCTTGAGTTATATGAGACTGGAAATATCAAAAACTGCCCCTAAGGAAGAAACATCTTTTTCATTGTTTTGTTGAAACCTGGGAAACAGCTTGAGGTGGGAGGCTTCTATCCTTTCCAATTTTTTTTTTTATTTGTTTACAGTTTATAAGCCTGAAACTTTGCATGGCTTCATCCATGCAAATGTTCAATACCTTTTTCAGTCATGCTGAGCTCGTGGCTGGGTTACTGCCTTATGAACAGGTATTTTAGAGCCCAACCAGGAAAAACACACTTCTTTTTACTGGTTTTACATCTTCTGCCTTTCCCCAGATGTCCCCCTGTTACAGGGAAGTAATGGAGAAAGTACAGAGCAGGGTTCAATTTACCACCTGAATGCTCCTTATTAGTTTGCATGTCTCTATTTTGCACCTTCTTATTTGTCTTCTCTTTATCTTTCAGTAAAATAAAGAGTCACATTTATTTTTTCTTGGGTTTTTTGTTTCCTGAAAGCCATTTTCTCTGGAACCACCTTTTTGCTGCTGTACTGTTTTTGCTGCAGGAAAACCAGAACTCATCACACAGCTTCAGAGGAGGGATTTGCCTCCACAGAATCTATCATCCTTACAAGCCATCATCATATAACCCCACAGAAGTTCCTACTCTTTGCATAGGTCTCCTGGCTCAAGAAACCTTCATGTTCCTCTCAGACTGCTCTTGTCAGTGTTTTTACTGACCTTAATAACTTATTCCCTGCACACAGCCCAAACCCTATATTTGTCTTAGTCCATCACACTCACTTCATCTTCTCCCTTGTTTCTTTGTGGCTTTGTTGACCTCCTTGGCACTCTCTTTGCCCATGTGTTTTATCAGAGGGCAAGAACTGTCAGAGATTTTAGCTCAGTCTCTCCCCACCACATATGTACTCTGTTACCTTCATCAGCTGCTAGTCATAGAATCACTCCAATGTTTTTTGTCCCACTTTTCATATCCAATATTTATTCTTCCTCCCTCTGACCAATTTCCTCTCCTGTAATGCCTAGAAGTAGTTTCTTTTCTGCTCAAGTCTCTGTTTCTCTTCACACTTGAATAACCTCCCACTTTCTACATTCTTCGCCATCTCGCTTTTGCTTTTCTGTATTCTTAAAACCTGCTTCTCCTTCTGAAGAACTCTGGTGCCTCAGAGACATTCACAGAGAGGACAAAATACCTCTCAAACTCAGTGCCAATTTCTTTCTGGTACTGCATGTGCTCATCTGATCTCTGGTCATAGCACTGACATCCTTGTGCCCTATACTGGTGAGAGGAATGAACATCTATACTGGATGGTGAAGTGATGCATGGCTCAGACAATATCAGGAGCTGAAACAGATTCAAGAATGTATCTTTTAGTGTGTGAAAAACAAATCTGAAAAAGTTCTTTTTGGTTATATTTTCACTTGGATGTAATCTCTTGCCCCATAGAATGGCTTTACTGCAGCTCAAAGAAAACACCACCATGATCTTTTAACATGGATCACATGTTATCATGTATAATAATACCACCTCTCCCACCTTTAGCCTTAATGCAGGTTGAACTCTTTCTCAAAAAGAGAAAACGTCAGGATCCATTATTAATAATGAAAAAAGGACTTACAATGAAAGATGTCAACCAGGCTGGATAGAGGAAAATGTAAAGCACAGCCACAATATGGAAGCTGTAATTTAGAATTTCACCTGGAAAAAAAATTACAAACCCAAGTAAAATACATCTACATTGAATGCAATTACTCAAATTCAATGAAACTATTCAGCTAGTCTCCATGAAGCACTTTAACATCACTTGAATTAAACTGAGAGATTTAAAGACTGCCTTTTGATACCTGTTTGTTAAAATCAATAAGTTCCTGAGGCAAGTTTAGGTTCTGAAGGAGCTAACTCTTCCAGTGGAAAAATATTCTATTAAAACCAGAACAAAATGACAACCAGCTCATCTAGTCTTCATTTGTTCTTATGATAAAATCTGGCAATAAACCCAACTCCTTGTTCCAAACTTTGCACTACCATCCAAGTTGATAATAAGCCTTTGTGCAAGGATAGGCTGTTTAAACGAGATGCAGTTTTTACACAGCGATCGATGTAGATAGTTCCCCTGTGGTTGTATCATTAATATATTTGGGGAACAGAAAACTTATGTATGCAGAAATGGGTTATGAGAAGCAACAATCTGTCTTCAGTGCAGTCTTGTTCCTCAGAGACAGTGTACTTCTGCTGTAACTTGAAAAGTTGATTTTTTAGGTGAAAAAATGAATAATAAAACTGTATGTTGTAAGAAGCAACTTGTCTTCTCCGGATTGCTTGTTGCATTCCATATGCAATGCTCCAGTAATGTTTTATATTCAGGACTCACTTTGCTCTGCACAGAGTGGTTCAGTAAATATCCACTGGGTGTTTTTAAGTAGGAGGTTGGAAAGGAGGCTGCTCAAGTTGAATTTTGATATCAATTTCACCTTATTTCAGATATCTATACTTTAGAGGTTTGTATGTGAGATCATTCTCCTAGGACACATTTATCATGAATGCTTGTTCTATTTTAGTAGTCTGACATAGATGTGCCTGTTTCTTTCTTTAGTACTTTGAATGTTTCATGACTGCAAGCTCAGATAAAGATATTCATATGTAGTCAGATGAATGTTTCCTTGCTACTCTTCATCTTTAGATACTCTAGTGTCCCATAATTTCATACCCAAACTTGAAAATTTTATTGGAGGTGTCTAGCCTCCAAACCAGATATGCCATTTGTAATTTTCGATAACCTGCCCAGTTACAAACCTTTTGGGAAAAAATACAATTTGCACATGCTGAGACTTTCTATAGCTTCACAATCAAGTCTTCTGGAAAGTCCTATCTGTATGTAGTCCTATACTGAGTATTATTTGGGATTTTAATTTTTTTTCTTCAGTTTTTGCTATCTCTTCCAGTCCTTCTTGCATCCCTATGCCGAGTCTCTTGAAGTTCTCTAAACCAATTCCTGAGCAAAAAACCACCCCAACAACAAACAAACATGCAACAACATAAAAAAAACCAAAAAGAATCCAAACAAACAAAAACGAACAAACAAAAAACCCAAAAAACCCAAAATCAAAACAGACCAAAATAAACCAAAACAAAACCAAAAACAAAGGAGAAGTTATATTACTGAAATTAGAAGAGAATGAGGTATGATTAGGAAGGGCATACCAGTGTAAGCAGCCTGTAGTTTGGCTGAGGGATACAGAAAGGAAATTCTGGACTGGTGAAGTGAAGCCATCAAGTGGAAGCTGGTAGGATGGCTAAAGAAACTTTCCAAAAAGCCATCATAGTAGATCAGGAAAATTGGAGTCAATGAAGCGGGATGGGGCAGGCAGGATGGGCTAGAAGTCTGAGAATGGGAGAATGATGGAAAGAGGGAATCAGTTCTGGTTCCTCCAGGGTGAGGACGAAGGGCGAAGATAGGCCTGGGGCGAAGCAGAGAGGGACCAAGATGCAGGCTGGTTACTTTCTGGCAGGGAGAGAAGTTCCCCAGGAACAGCACTGATCCCCCCAGCCTTCTCTGTTGCCATCAAGTATCTGTGAAGCTCCTCAGCAAGGTGTGTGCCTTGTTCCCCTCCATCTGGCAGCTGGAGTCATGGCCTGTTGCTGCCCTCAGTTATCTCGGGTCCCCAAGTGGGCAAGGCTGCAGCATCAGCACTGCAGTCCTGCTGGCCCCTGGCAGCACAGGTGCAACCCACCTCCTATGTTCCTTTGCTTTCCATTATAAAGTTTTCCAAGGAGAGAAGGCTTTTCTTTCCCTGTTCCTTTTGAGAAATGAAGATTAATTGCATAGAAATAAGAACATGACATCATTAACTTGTGTCAATAAACATATTGCCCTTAAACTTATGAACACAGTCTAGTTTTCCTGTTTCATTAATTCTCTTGTGTGTATATCTATTATTATTATTTCAGCCTAATATATATTAATTCTGTGCTTTAAAGAATTAGTGTAACATCCCTAGTAATTTTTTACTGACAAGAAAAAAATCATAAAAAGTTGAGCAAAGGTGATGATGGTGTTTGTCCTGCAGAGATGTATGGAGATAGATCTTTGCCCTTGGGTCTTCCATAACTTCTTGGAAATATTCTTTCTTTCTTTTTTTTATCATGATCTTAAGAAGTCACCTTATTGAAGATGGAGATCTGCAAATATGGAGAGAACCACAAAAGGTGCTACATATGACAGGCTTGTACCTAGTACCAAGATTGTTGTGCAAGGTGCTTCTGAATCTGTCAAAATGCGTGGTGCCTGAATGCTGGGCTGCCCACTTCTCTGTAGAATGGTGTGCCCCTTGGGGAACTTGGGCCTGTGGGGACCTCTGAAAGCACAGTGGGCTACACCTCTGCACCCCTTCCTGCTAACATGGAACAAGAGGTTTTATGGAAATGCTATGGTTACCTTTGCCATGTTTTTCTGCTGGAATAAGGTTTAGGCTTTGTTTCTTTTTTTTCTTTTTCCTGTAAACTCTTTGTTCATGTGGGAAGAAACAACTAGACAACCCGAGATGCAAAGAGGACTGGAACAATGAAGAAGCCCCTGAGGTGACCAGAGCCTGACAAAGGCAGCAGGCTGATGAAAGGCTCAAGGACTCTGCTTTGCATTCTGCTCTGATCCCGAGTATCCTAAGGAGACTAGCTGTGAAGGATCCTGGGAAGATGCAGCCTGTTTGTGAATGAAGAGCAGTTTTTTCCATTTACAGCCGCTTCGGTTCATTTCCCTACATAAGCACAGAAATAACCATTTTGGAGCTTTGGTGAAGGGAGGGGGAGCAAAAAAAAACCTCCCAGAGTTATCTCAGGGAAAGCAAGCCAGGTGCCCATCTTTGCATTATATCCAAATGAGATGCAGCTGTTTAAATGTAAATGTTAAACAAGAGAGAAGAATGCCTTAATTAGCCCTCAAAAGGAGACAGGAAAGCTGTAAGAATGCACCTGACACTAAGCAGTATGAGATAAACTCATTCCAGCTGTCACTGAACTGACTGTTTGAAGGCAGAGCAATGCTATTTTGTGCAAACAATGTAAAATGCTTAGGGAACTGCAATTAGCATCAACATGCATAGTGTAAGTGAATGCAGCCTGCTGGTGTTTACGTGGCTTTGAATTGCTAGGGTTTGGAGTAAAAAAATAAAATTAATTATGCATTACACACTGGAGATTTTATTCCAGGCTTTTATGCATTACTGAGAAAAAGGCACAGGAGAGTGTAAAGAAGGGAAGACATCAATCTGACTTTAAAAGAAGATATGATACTCAAAGGTCATTCTGAGTTTTCTCCTTCCAACTTGAGCAATAAAACGTTCAGATTGAATCTATAAGAGGAATTTTCATACAAGCTGTCCATCACATAAATAAAGCTGAAATGTCCCATGCAGCATGTCAATGTTACATATCTTGCCAGGTGGAAAAAGTGAAGATCTGATTTTTTTTTTCTTTTTTAAACATTCATGAATAGCAGAATCAAAGTTACTTAATATAACCAAAATCTCTAGTTTACTTTATGTCTTTATATGTAAAGTAATACATAAAATTTACCTGCATATATAAGTTACTGATTGTATGCCAGTGCATACAAGACACTGAGATATATAGAAATACAGCTCTATCAAATATATCCTTGTATAGGACATAGTCTTCTCTCAATAACCTTAACTACAAGCCAATTTTTTTGTATGTTTTCTATACTCATGGGAGTTCACCTCAATACTCAAGGTTTTCTTATCTAATCTCTCACCAGACTTGCCTTATTAAAACAATGGGATGAAGCTGTGCATAAAATGCCTTCATTAATTTTTGTCTCATCTTCTGTAAATAAATACCACTTACAGAAAAGTAAAACCCCAGAAGGACTGAGTACAAATTAGAGATTTACCTAGTGACTAAAATTAAAATCCAAATCTAAAGACATTTGAAAGGAGTAAAAAGCAAAAATATAAATGGCCTTTTAAAAGTAAGCTTGAAATCACTCATATTGCTTATTTTGATGCAAAGCAAAAGTTTTGACCCATTAGGCAAGACTGAAGCCAGACCTTTTGAAGTTGCAGAAGAGGAACCATCTAAGGAAATTCAAGGTGCACAAGCCCATTGGACATGATGAAATGTATTTGTGGGTCCTGTAGGGACTGGCACATGAAGTGCCTAAGCTACTATTCATTGTATTTGAGAAATTTTGGCAATGAACTTACCACAAACTGGAAATTCAGAAACATAATCCCCATTTTTAAAGAAGGAAAGATCATAGAGCACATGCTTGTGGAAACTGTTCAAAGGCACATGGAAAATTACGAAGTTATTGGTGACAACCAGCATGAGTTTACTAAAAGAAAATTATGCCCAAAAAATTATATGTTCTATGATGGGGCTACGGCACTGGTGGATGAGGGAAGAGCTGGAGAGGGTCTTTTTACAATGGCATGTAATAATAGGAAATTTGTGAATGGCTTTAAACTGAAAAAGGGTAGATTTAAATTAGATATTATTGAAAAATTCTCTGCTGTGAGGGTGGTGAAGCACTGGCACAGGTTGCCCAGAGAAATTGTAGATGCCCCATTCCTGGAAGTGTTCAAGAACAGGTTGATAGGGCTTTGAGCAGCCTGCTCTAGTGGGTGGCATCCCTGCCCATGGCAGAGGAGTTGGAATGTGATGATCTTTAAGTTCCCTTCCAACCCAAAACATTCTATTATTCTATGATATGATAAAACTTCTGAGACATCAGCAATGGCAGAATTAGCCAATTTTTGCATGCTTAGGATACAGGGGTACGATGCAGGGTGGATCAGAGCTAGCAATCAGAGGTGCCCCAGAGGTGGTAGGCCCAGGGCAACACTGGTCAGAAATAATGACCAAATTATACTCATCCCTGGCCTGTCATACCAGATGTTTTATCCTAACTTCTCACTAGACATGCTGTTATAGTTTTGAGCAAGTTTTACAGTCATGGCATTTTTTTTTCCCTTTGAAATTTGACAATCTCTCTCATATATACTGCAATAACAAACCTGGAATACAAAAAATTATACCAGTTGTTGTTCATTATCAGATATGTGCATGGGATGGAATGATAAGACCAGGAACTTTTATTGTGACACCCACAGTTCGGTGCCACATCTACAGGAAACATCCATTTGCAAACACAGCAGGAGTAGCCACACTGTGATCCCAAATACAGAATGCAGTGACAGTAACACTCTGGTTACTTCTTGGTTTGCAGACTTCCCAGACCTATCAGTACTGCAAAGCATCTCTTCTGCTGTGGAACAGGGTGGCTCTCTTGAGGGGAATGAGCAATAACATTTATGAGACCCAGTTACTCACATATTTGCATTTAAAATGGATCCTCAGCTCATAAACTCTTGATTTTGCATGGTACTTAAGAAAAGGTTTATATGAACAGATATACGTAACAAATATAACATAATATTTACAGATCCCCACATGAGGGAGCAACTGATAAGAGATAGGTAAGGTCAAGAGGCATATTCCACTCATATTCTCACAAAAGAAATTATACACAGAAAACTGGGGGGTTTCAAAGTATATGATGTCTCTTGATTGGCATGGAAAAATTGAGGATGCTGAGGGACGGCAACCTTTAACCCTATCCCAAATTATGTTATATTAATAGTATGCAAAATACTTGCAAATACTAGAGAGAGAAAAACACTGTATCTTATGTAAAGTTTCCCTTAAAGACTGAATGTGTGAGGGAATTTGGGAGCTGATGTTTTGGGTAATGAAGCTGGTATTGGCAGAAGTAGGAATGGGATTGAGGTCTCCTAACTTCCTGCTAATATACCATACCCTGCTGCCTTAGACAGCACGGACTTCAGCACAGATATTTCAGTGGGGTAAAAATGGGTTTGAACTGGAGCAAAAGGCACCATTAACAAGAAACAACTGAAGGTACCAAAAAAACTTAGGTGAAACAGCCAATGGGATCTTTGCAAAACAGTCACAATGAAAGACGTCATATAGTCTATTAAGGCTGATAGATCTCCAACAAATCCAACATTTTCCTAATGATGTATCAGAAAGCGAGAAGCGAGCCCTGTGAAGGTTTGTTTCTGTTTGAGCATAGCAGCAGTAGCGTTGGTTTGTCTGAAAAGTATTCTTTTCTTTATTGCCACAAATGAGTCACATTGCAATGACTGCAGTGTCTTTCTGTATGTTCTGTCTCCACTGTCTAAGAGATCTATGCTTACCTTTTTTTAGTCATTAAAAATGGCACTGTAGTCCCTCATTAATACCACCTTCAAAAGGAAAACATTCACATTGCTTTGTAGAAACAACCTCAAGTTTGCCAACTGTTCATGCTGGTCAGCCACAGGAGTACCTTCCAAACATCTGTTCCCAAGCTCAGCTGTCATGTTCACCCTGACTGTCCCTGGCCTGGCTTTCTGATAAGGAGCTCCCAGACAGATGCTCATGGATTTTGCAGTCCACTTAACCAGGAGATAATGTCAAAATACATTTTGTGGCTCCTCAGAAGCTGTTTTGTATCACTCATATACTGTCTTCCAGCAGCCAGGAAAGATGCCAGCTGTGCCACTGAAGACCTGACCACTCTGGATGGACAACATAGTGGTTGTGGCCTGCCCATCCATGACTGTAAAAATGATGCACCGATTTGCACTGTGATGAGCCTACAAGATTGTAATCATACTGTTAAAAAGTGTCCAAATTCCCCTTATGGCCAGCCAGTCCAATTTGGACACCCATCTTCTGGAGACCCTTTATAGGGGAGGCTACAGTTAAGTCAATAACTGTACATGGCCTCTTCATACCAGGAGGCCAAGCCACGCGCTGTTAGGACACTCCTTGCTGGCAAAGATAGTTCAGAGAGAAAAAAGGATGGCCTAGGCCAGGCCACAGACTGCTGTTTGAGGAGACTGAAGTGGTTCTTCTGCCCTGAAGTAGATGGGAGACTGCTGCCACACAAATGACCTCTTCCACCTAAAGCTCAGCTGTCAGACCTTGGTCTTTGCCACAGACAAGGTACACAGGACAGCAGGTCCCCATGTACCTGTGCCACTCAGAGTATGGTTTGCTCTGTCCCCTGCTGGCCTCCAGGAGCTGTAGATGGGTGCTCAGAGTGTGCTGGGCAGGAAGGATCTGTCTGGGTAGACACAGACACAGACCTGCCATTTCCTTGGCAGACTTTTAGCCTCTCTCCACAGGAAGCACATTCTGACCCAAAAGTGTGCCAAAGATGGTAAAGAAAATGTAGGTGATCATGCTTGTGCCCTGAGTGGACTGCCCTGCCAGGGACAGAGTAACACTCCAGATGAGAGAATCTCCAGTCTCTTTAAAGGGAATTGAAGGCGAAAAAGCAAAGTGACTGATCAAAAGGAAGAGCTGCTACCTGTGACAGCAGCCAGGAATACTCAGGGACAGTCAGCTGGCCAAAGAACCCAAATTATCACCGAGCTCACAGGAGACTACAGCTTCAAACTATTGTCCACAAATGGAGTTGTGGGGAAAAGAGGGGCTGGAAGAAAGGTTGGAAGATAAAACAGTGATAGGGATGGGTAAAGGCAGAGAGGGAGCATCCAGTGTTAATACTATGTCATCTAAGGGTGTAGCATAGCTGATTTTCAAAAGTGACACTACTCACTCTCTTCTGGACTTTGAATGATAGTCTTGCTCTAGAGAAAGGGTTTCCTACTGTCATAGACCAAGGACAGAGTGGCATTTCTACTGTGCCTTAAGGATTCAAAATTTTGAGCTATCTGGACCATTGCAGTGCAAGTGTTATAAGGCCACGTTAGACAGGATCCCAAAAGAAGATGCCCTTTTTCTGTAGGTAGGTCTGGAACAAAGACAGTGATATTTACCAGAGAGACTGTGGCAGATACAGATCCTGTGCATCAAAAAGCTAGAAGGCAAAATCTTGCAGAAGAGCTGACAGCCCCAAGGACATTTCTTTTGGAGTGCATATGTGAAGCAGAAATTAAGAGCATAAGCCATGGCTGGGAGGCAGCTCTTGAGAGTAATATAAAGAGCAGTATAGATGTCACCACTGGTAACAGTGAACTCTCTTCCTAAATATTCAGTGGGGTCATATCCCAAATTACTACAGCTTTCTACAGCATGATATTTCCACTATTAGATTGCAGCATGGAATCTGGGTTTATAAATCTGTTTTTCTCAGCTGCTGCATAATACACTTAGTGGTGATTGCTCCTGGCTTCATGGAGTAGATTTGCTATTATTAAGTAACACTGAAGAGACTAATTGTTATTATTTACTTCCTTCTTTGATGAACTTCAGCTCTTCACTGACTGATGAATGATGCAGGGGATTATTACAACTGTAACATGAAATGAAAAACATTATATTCACAATTTCTAATACTTTAAAGAAAAAAAACTGATCAGTACTTAATAACAAGATAAACACTGGAAGGTTCCTACTCATTCCCTGTCTCTGAGAAAAAGTGATGGTTGTTCTAAAGAGAGACCCCAAATATGCCTCCATTCTTTGCTCTGGTGAAGCAAGAATGTGCTTCCAAAATTTTGTATGCCACAGTGGAAGACAAGAAGGGGCCAAAATTAGTCAGATTTCATGAAGAATGAAGGAATTCTTATCCCTTGGCTGTCACAGAGCAGGTATCATTGCCCTCTTTTGCTAAAGAAGGTCTCCCAACAAGATAATGACTTAATAAAAAGGAAAGAGTCAGAAATGCCCTTGGGGTGACTGTTGCTGTTGCCTTTGGATAAAAAAGTGTTTGCAAGTGTTACCTAGGTGATGGATAGCAGGATACAGCTGTGAGTACAATTCCATGCTGTAGAAATATCATGGGCTTTTGGCTTTCCTAACTAATCTGTTCTTAGGGAGTAAAAATTCTATTTTTGTCTTGTCTATGCATGAGAATGGGTTCGGGGCGGGGGGGTAATGAGGATGTTTGCATTGTGAAGAAGACTGTGTTAGTGTGGAGTACATGGCAGGTAATATGGGAATAGGCTCTGAAGGTCGTATTACTGTTATTGACAAGTTTTGTACAACTGTAATGAAAATTACAAGTTAGCTTGCGGATTGGTAGTACAATTTTTTTACTCTCTGCTAGATATCTGAAATGTTTTTTTTTTCTTTTTCTTTTTTTTTTTTTTTCTTCGTCCATAAACAAAACAACCCAACCCAGTTGTCCTTTCATTGACTTCCTGGATCTTGGATAAACCCCATAATTCTCTCTGAGACACATCTACAGTTTTTCAAAATTATTTGCTATATAATCAATTGTGATTATTCCTTAAAACTGAAATTTGAATTGTTATTTAAAATAAAAAATGCGGGGTTTTTTTGCCACCTTTCTATTCCTTCTGTCATCACCACCTACGCACACAAGTCTGCTGGTTCAACTTCCAGTGTTCTCTCTCATGCAGGCAGCAGACTGAAACAGAATGAATATAATATCCACTATTTTATATTTTTTGGCATACCATTTCAAACAATCTATTTGTCAAAACAATTAATTTGTTTAGATTTGGGAGGGATAAATGTTATTCCATAAGGCCTCAATCATACAACCTAGACAACCCCAAAATGCTTATTTGACTTGAAATTGTGCACACAGGCAGTGGAAAGTCTGATCCTGAGATCATGGGAAATTTTGATAGATGAGAGAGAAAATGGTAACATTTCAAAATGTAAATGAATTTTTTCACTAGAACATTGACCATTGAATATTTTTTGAATGACTGAGACTTGACTTTGGTGAACCAGAAAGTTTAGTATTAGGACTTGGCTACATTTCAAGAAAGAAGTACATGAGCTAGAATAAGGTTTCTTCTTTTATTACTTTTTTTTTTTCTTTCTGTGTCTAAACTGCAATACAAATTCTCTTTTATGTACTCTGTTATAAGATTTTTAAATAGATGAGAAACAAACTCATCTTCTATGACATTTCCCCTTCTGTGAAAATGCAGCTCTGATGTGTGGAAAAAAGCTGCTAATGATGAGCCTACATCTTACATAGTGCTTCTCAGCTATTCTCAGAATGTTTGACAAGTGGAGTCAGCACTGCTATTCTTTTTGTACACACTAAGAGAAACTGAGGCAAAAAACAGAGACTCACTCAGGACTGTTTAATATGCTGTTATACAAACTACGATCAGAATTAGGTCCCCTCTGAGTTAAAGACAACATCAAATTAACTGCTAATGAAAATTTTTACTATAGGGCATTTTAAAGGAATACTCAGAGATACTGTTAAAAGTGCTCTGCATAGCAGAGCCTTATATCTCAATTATTATATAAACAAGTGTGTGTATATTAATGTATTTCAGTGTGTTCTGGTTGAACTGTTGTTCATGGGATACAGAACTTACATGTAGGCACTTCAAAGGAAAGATTAACACTATCCAATTTTTATCTTAATGAGCCAGATAATTCCTTAACATAAATAAGCACAAATCTACTGAAGTAAAAATCTCAACCCCTTTCCCGCATCTGACAGGGAGAGTAGTCAAAGCCTAAGTCTCAAAAATGGCTAAACTCATATTAATTTGTCTTTATCCAACATATCTTTTACAACTGTCTTCTTTGTCAGTGTGGAAATCATCACCTGGACTCAAAGCTGAGGCACTGTCACAGACTCTGACTTACCTGCAGGTCTTCAGTGTGCACACATTTATTTTCTGAAATTCTGGTTAAAGTCTCATCTTCATTTTGCCCTCCTGCTATCGATGCAGAATGCCATTGCAGTGATAGCTGACATTTGGCTAGATAGCCTTTCCTATAGCCACAACTACTGCATGAAGCCTAGTTAGCTTATCCTCACAGTCACAGTTTTTCCCCCAGTATTTTCTCCCTAATCCTAAGGGTTTTGGGAGACCACATTGTCATTCTCAATCAGTTTATGCTACCATTCTCTTATGCACTAGTTAATTTCCAAACAACCTTACATATCTTTTCCTCCAACTTTGCCTTTCAT
Organism: Promerops cafer; assembly: GCA_013398275.1. NCBI lineage: Eukaryota > Metazoa > Chordata > Aves > Passeriformes > Nectariniidae > Promerops > Promerops cafer. The sequence continues at coordinate 2,884,768 of VZSE01009483.1, read as the reverse complement.
GCTTGTAAGCAACTTCTTTTAAACAAAGCTGCCTCACTATCTTTTTTTCTAGTCCCTCCCAAAAATCCTGTAGAGATGCTAGCAAAACTCACATATTTGACTAGATTGCAACTATGTTATGATGACTCCCCACCAGGTTCACCAGCACTGTCCCATGGCTACTTCATACTCCCTTTGTGCCTTCCTGTTGTCTTCTGTGTGAACACTTGCAGTCAGAGTCACCTTGTTCTGTTTTCACTCCACACTTTGGTCCCGGTTTATAAGCACAGCTGAGGCACAGCATAGTTGTCTTGGCTTTGTCAATTCTAAGAAATGAGCCTGCAGGATGCAAACACAGGTGGTATATCTAGCTGCTGGGTCACACTGCCCACCCTCAAAACTCATTAATGGAGGTAAAGACCATTAATGGAGTGTAAGTCTCACCTGGGAAATCTGCTCTATGTGATGCTAAGGATTCATCTATTTTTACTAATTTGCAGGTGCTGAAGCAATGCCAAGAGACTGTGACATGTACAGACCTTTAGCAAATGTTTTGAGGGTTCAAAGAAATCTAGTCTGGACTTTTGCCAAAAACAACTTAATACTTACAGTACTGTAAAGAGCAACTTAGAGACTGGGCCATAGGTAATTAGTCTCATCATGTTTGATTCACAGAAACATATTAATCTTGTTTTTCTAACTAAACTCCATACCTTATTCTTGACTGTATTAACACCATGACTCTGTTGCCAGAACTGCTAGAGACTTGTAACAAGGGCTTACCTTTGTTGCAAGCATCCTCCAGCAGATGTGATGTCTGTTATCTGCTTTAGGCTGTCGTACATATTTTCCAAACAAGCACAAGTATATGACTCCCGTTAATTTATAGATAACTGTCAGGGCTGGGAACTCTTCCAGCAGACCTTATTATAGATGTGTTTTATCAGTGGAGTTTAAATTAAAACAGCTGTAAAAGCACTAGGATTATTCTCTCTCTCACACAAAGATACAAGTGTGTTCTGAACTGAGATCAATAAAGACCCTGACTCAGAGGATGTGTTGAGATTTACGTTAATGTGTATTATGGGAAAATGATAGACCTGCTTCTGCCTGGTGTAGGCTATGTAAGAATAAGTTCTATGCCTACTTTCAAGGATGAAAAATGCTACAAAGAAAATTTATTTGGCAGCTCATATCACTACTTCACAGCACTTTTTTTGCTAGATTAAATTGCAAGAATTGGTAACTGAGTAGTGTGAAGTCTGTTAAAATTGTCTAGGTTGTTGAACCTGCACTGTAATTTCTACAGCTAAAACGAAAATTGTGTTGTCATGCAAAATCTAGCTCATAATAATTTAATCCAAAAGGTCATCTGAATCAGGAATGCCAGTTCTCTCCTTCAAAGCAGAAAAATAAAAAAGAAAAACAAGAAGATGGAAAGACACAAGGGGATTTTTGTAAAACATTTCGTGAACAAAATTTGTGAATTCTATCTTTTGCCATGAAAGAAAGACTAAAAGCTTCTGGAAGCTTCCTAGGTTCTCAGTCAAGTTCACAATATTATTTTGTGCCCTGAAGAAAATTGTAGCCATTTGCTTAAGCAATGAAGTTTCCATCTGTTCTATCTTGGTTTAAAGAAGCCGTATATTTTCAAGAACCTCAAGGCAATGTTTACTGAAATCATAAAATGTCCCTGAAGTGACATCACAGAAACAAAATATAGATGGCAGAATTTTAAAGCTCACAATCAGAGGAAAATGCAGTTACACTTTCATTCAGATGCATACACATAATTATATCCATGTATATAAATAAAGAATAAACAGGGACAGAAGGAGCACCGTATTTACTTTAAAAATAAATGACCGATTTCAGCTGACTTAGCTGGTTAGCAGGGAATCACTCTAAATAAAATAAATGCATTTTCACTTTGTGTGATAAGCAGAAACTAAATTAAACATAAATTTACATGTACTTTATGAAATATTCAAGTTATGTATTCCACTACAACTTTACTCAACATATACATAATGTGTATTCAGACAATTTTGGAACAATGCAGAATGTCTCAAGAAAAGTTCTAAAGCCAGTTAATTGAGACTCATTTTATATATACTGTATGCCACATACAGAAATGTTAGTAAAAAGAACCTAACTGCAGCCCACCAGTTCAAGGCTGTATTCTGAATGCTGAGACAGACTTTCTGCTTGTTGACAGGCATACAATTTTAACTAATCAGGGTAAAATTCAATCCATCATATTATTATTGGGATTCCTGAATAGTAAGTTCCTGATTCCCTTCTTTCATAAATATGGTGAGGACTACCAGTGTTTAACCATGACTATGACCATGACTGAGTCATAAATAAGAGCCCTGATGTAAAATATAAGAATAATAAAAATTGCTAAGACAGAAAATCAGATTAAGTGGAACATTTCACAGGAGCCAGAGGAAAAGATGAAGAGACTGAATGTAAAACTTAAAATTGCACATATTTGGAAGAAGAAGATATTCAGCTACCTTGACAACAACCTGTTTTCCACAGCTCCTAATGGGAGTATCTATTTAGTGATTTAGGGAGAAAACAGAAGGAGGGAGGAGCAGGATAGAGAGACTGAGCGTATGTTTAAAGTAGGTAATTCAGTGTTTAAGGTAGCCTGAAAAATGTGTATCTGGACGATGGCCATTACTGCATTTAGATAGCTTGCCAGCATGCAACTGTATCTTTCCCCATGTCCCCACCAATCTGCTCCCTTCACCCAGTCCTTCAGCACCAGCTGAAGTCCTGGCTGCTCCTCCTGCTTCCTTCTCTGTACTCCTCATCCTTCTTCACTCGGTGCTGCTAGGAAAGAGTTAAGTTGTTCTGCTAGATGCTTTCTGTTTCCTCTCTCTCCTCTTTTTGCCTAAGGAAGAGGCTCATGGGAGCAGGGGTTGAAGCTCTCTCCACCTTTTGCAATGGCCCTCCTGTCTCTTTTGCTCCTGGGCAGGCGGCAGCGGGGCAGCCAGCCAGGCGGATGGAAATTCTCTAGAGGGGGAGCTGGAAATACACAGTGACCCACTTGCTGTTTCCAAGCTATGCTGCCCAGTTCTCTGTTCTGCCACAATCTGGAGCACTTTAAACACCACTAAGTACAGTTAGCATACACTGCGTACACACTAGAGGGGACATCCAGCACTGTTATAAAGCTGGCATGCAGATTTAAGTTTAGTCACTGTGCCAGCAAGACTAAAAAAGTTATGCTTGTTCCCTATACCTTACATCTGTTTATTGCTGATTTTATGTATCCTATTGATCTATGTAGCATAACTCCCTAGGCTTACATATTTATATGTTTTGTGGCTGTGCCATGCTATACCACTACCTGGTTCCTCAATAATTTCCATTACATTTGTGATATACAGCAAAAGTAGTAGATAAAAGCTAAAGAAATAGTACTTGACTCAGTGCTTTAAAACAAAATAAAAATATTGAGTCAAGACATTGAAGTTTCGCATCTTTGAGCCCAAATAACATTGAAATATTGCATAGAAAAAATGGTAACGATGGAATTAGATCCACATTTAAACTTACCGGTAACTCTTCTGTTTTTGCAATTGCTCTGTATTACACATTTTCTGCCATAAAAGTTATATGTTAGCCTATTTAGAGCTGTTTTGTATGAGGCCTGGGTATGATTTTTTAAGTGGCAGTAATGTTACAGAGAATATTGATTTTGCAATGTTTTCCATGCAATGCATGGCAACATTTTTTTCAGATGAACAATTTAATTTTACGAGTTTAGAGGTCATAGCTCATGTTGTGTTGTGGCATCGTAAATGAAAGGCTTTAGTGAAATTGCATTATATTTAACCCACAGCAATCAAGAATGACTTTATATCTGTGTCTTCTCAGACAACTAAATATACTTCATGTATTTGGGAGCTGCAGAAGTTTGATATCATTTGCAGCCTATCCACTGCACCAGTCACTGCATTTTGCACAGGCTTTCTGGTACTAGCAGCAGTGAGATATTAAAGATTCCAGTGTGAAATAACCCACTAATCACATACAATGAATTATTGATAAATAAGGTACTGAAGACTTTTTTCTGTAACAGGAGAAGTTAAGAATAATCACCTATGGTTTTATAGGTGAAAAGAGTTGTGGTCAAGACCTCATTGTCCACATGACCAGGGATGTGTGGTGTCCCTCAGGGGTTGATACCTACTGAGGTGGACACTGTTCAGCACTACATCTTTGCTGGTGACATGGACAAGGGATTGAATGCACCCTCAGCAAATTTGCCAATGACACCAAGTTGTGTGGTGCAGTGGACATGCTGGAGGGAAAGTTCCCATGCTGGAGGGAAGCCATCCAGAGGGACCTGGACAAGCTTGAGAGGTGGGCCTGTATGAACCTCATGAAGTTCAACAAAGTGAAGTGCAATGTCCTGCACCTGGGTTGTAACAAACCCAGACATACCTACAGGCCGGGCAGAGAACAGATTGTGAGTAATCTTGCAGAGTAAGAACTGGGGTTGATGATTTAGGAAAACCTCAACAGGACCCACCAATATGTGCTTGCAGGCCAGAAAGCCAGTGGCATCCTGGGCTGCACCAAGAGTGGCATGGCCAGTCAAAGGAGGTGATCCTGCTCCACGCTGCTCTTGTGAGACCCCACCTGGAGTTCTGCATCCAGCTCTGTGGCCACCAACATAAGACCATGGAACTGTTGGAGTAAGTCCAGAGTAAGCCACAAATTTGATAAGCAGATTGGAGAACCTCTCCTATGAAGACAGGCTGAAAAAGTTGGGGCTGTTTGGCCTGGAGAAGAGAAAGCTCTGGAGAGACCTTGTAGCAACATTTCAGTATCTGAAAGGCATGAACTGTATTGACAGGACAAGGAGTACTGGGTACTGAAAGAGGGGAAATTTAGTTTAGATACTAGAAAGATATTCTGTACTGTGAGTGTGGTGAGGCACTGGAACAGGTTGCCCAGGGAGGTTGTGGGTGCCCCAATCCTGGCAGTGTTCAAGGCCCTTGCCTTCATCTTTTGTGGCTGATGTATCTGTAGAAAACTTTCTTACTGCCCTTCATTCTCCTACCAGATTAAACTGGCAGATATAGATTTTGGTTTTCCAGCATTGCAAAGTTTTAAATAAATTTTACCTGTTAAAAAAGTAATTTTTTTCCTCCTTTTGAAAGCAGAGATTGGAAATTATTCTGCCAGAAGTGGACAGGGAGAGTATGGGTGTCTTGACACTCTGAAGGGACAGTCTTGGTAAACATCACTGCAAAATTCTAATTGTGTGAGAGATTTTACTGTTAACAAACACATGAAAAGAATGGAGTTACATTTCTTCTTAAGCTAATTTAATCAAATGTGATACTCTTTTTTGCTGCTTTTGCTTCAGTGACTTCAGCAACTTCAGCAAGAATTCTGAAATATTGTATTTGTCTGCTTTTCAAAGCATGTAATTCTTAGGCAATTGCTGTGTTGTTCGGTGCAAATCCTGCATAATGAAAAATGGTGCAGAGGTAACTTACTTAGGTAGTTACATATATTCAGGCAGCTGAACAACTCTACAAATAGGTGGCAAAAAATATCCGCAGCTAAATGTACCATGCAAGCTACTATCTCTGCATTATACTGTGATGACTAAACACTCATCTGGAATTAGGTTGAGCATCTTTATTAAAGAGCTTATAAGCAAAGTACATGTAGAGATCTGGTTACTTCATCCTAGGTATTACTTTGCACCTAGGCAATAAATAGGTTTTTTCTTGTCCAGTATCTCAAGTATCTAGACTTTTTCTTTCTAAACACTTCAGCTTCTCATGCAACTCTATTTTACCCTCTTGACTTGACCATTGCACATTCTTTTCTCACTCTGAACTCGATTCACATTGTTGTTGAAAAGAATTTTCTCCATATGACACTGCTGAAAAAATACTCCAAAGCCCAAAGTGGTGTGTCCCTCTTCACATCTCCAGCTAACTGTTAAATAAAATCTATTTATCATTGAAACCTTTCGCGGCCTGCTCCAGCTATTGTCTTTTGTTGAATCATCTCTCTCATCCTTCCTCCATCTGTGATGCTACTTCTTGTTGATGCCTAATTCAATGCACTGTTATCAATGGCTTGTTTTCCTGGGAAATCTTGGTTTCTTCAGGAAGAATCTGTCCTAGGATTACTCGCACTCAATACTTCAAGGAATTTCTTATTCAATGATTTGCATTAATGTCTGTATGATACCAGTCTGAAAGGGCGGGAAGCTTTTGAACAGTGGAGCCAAAATCCAAACAACATAAACTGAAGAATAAGTAAAAATCAACACAATGACATTTGTTAAGGGCAAATAGAAAGCACTGGCTTTAAGGTAATCAAAAACATCAGCCTAATGCAGGAAATAACCACTTCTGTAAGACTTCAAGAGTGTAGGAATACGAGTCATCAGCGTCAGGTGTCACTGTGTGCATTGTCACCAGGACTGTATTAACAGAACTGTTTTATTTAACATGCCAGCTGGTTTCTCTCTTCAGAAAGTGTTCACTTGCTCACTCAGCTGGTATTTTCATATCTTATACTGCATAAAAGGCCCAGGAAAAAATCTATGAACTGAGTACTGAAGCTTTGAGCCGTTGCAATGGCAAAAGCAATGGTAAAGATGAATGCAGAGTACATAGCTCAGTGTCTTTTTGTCCCAGGGTCCCATACAAAGTCCATTCTGACCTCAGTTCTAGAAGACCTCTAAGCTTTTTTAGCTAAGCTTTTTAAGGATTCTCAGCTCCCAGATCTGGCTGTGTTCTATGACTGTGTACCCAGAGCAGATCAGGAGATGACTGGCTATTCACAAGGTCTTGCCCAGAATCTTGGCTTGTTTGAAAAGGCCTTGTGGGGTATGCAATGGGGGGGGCCGTGGCACACCCCAGTGTGAGACTGGGGCTGCAGTGCGCAGTGCACGCTGCACAAGAACTCCAACAGCCACATTGCCTTTCCTCAAAATATCTCCTGGGTGGGGCCTCAATGAAATGAAGCACTTGGATGAAATAAAAGGATGTAGGGACTGCTACATCAGACCCAATGACGAGGGAAGGGTATATGGAAAAATTCTTGAAGAACAGTTACAACCCAGTAACAAATTTCAAAGAATATCGCCCAGAAGGAGGAAAACCAGAAAAATAATAATTTTGCAGTAATAAGATCTCCAGCAAACACAAGCAAAGAAAAAGGAACTGTGGTTTAAAGATCTCACCTGTTGTATTTTAGGGTAACCATTTCTGTCTGAAAATAAACTAATACTTATTTTATAGGAATTCCACACATTTATCATCCATTGGCTGTAGTAGAACTAAACATACTACTGAAAAAAGTGTACCTACCCTCTAGATAAAACTGGCTTTTTTCCCTCTCAGCTCTTCACTCTGTGTTCTTCAGTTCAGAATTCACCAGGGAGATGAGTAAACAATTTTTATCCTTTAGCAGGTTCCTTGCATGAATCTATGAGTTTCTTCACAAAATTTTTCCAGAGTCTAGAACAGGCACCTTTCTTAAACTACTAAAATATATATAACCTAGGCTTACTTTTAGAGCTTCCAGATTTCTCAACAAATGTACTTATTACAGAGGTGAAAAGGCATTAAAAATAAAAAAAGAATTTGTAATATAATACTGAATTTATAGCCGCACTCATAGAGCCAGAAACTTATTATGCAAACTCAAAGAGTAAATTCAGTGGATATTAGCAAAGAAGCACTGTATTTAAATACCAAAAAAGCTTATTGCTTAAAATATTTAAATATGCATAAATAAGAAGTTAGACAAACCATAAAACATTATTTTTTCTCACTGTCTCATTATCTGGAAATCTGTGGAAAACTGTCTGCAGTTCTCTAGCTTGAACTCCCAAAGAGATTCAAGTACAACTCTATAGAATACACATTAGAATACACATTCTAATCCTAAATTTTAACTTTCTGTTCTTCTGTAGGGATTATATTACAGCCAACCCACCAACCTTTTGTTTCAGTCTGTGCATGTAGAAGACATTCTAACACAATGAGCCAGAGTTTTATAGCATGAATGCTTAATGTTCCTGATTAAACTGAACTTCGGTGTGTAGTGCTGTGTTTGCCCAATATTGTTGATCTTTAGGTATTCTTTCAGGATTTTTAGCTCTAGAGATTTTGAAGTTCTAGGATTCTCACTGTCAGCCGTACTGTCACTGCCCAGGTCATAGTCTAATCACAAATACTAAAATATTCCTGTAAATGAATCTATTTCCTTCCCATCATCCAAAAGGTGAAATATTCAGTCCATTCCCGGTGTAACCTTGGTGAAAGATGCACTGGTTCTGTAGTGCAGCCGTAGATACTTGATGCTTTCTTGCAATACAGAGAAGTCAGACAAACCAGAAATTTGCCCAAACTCCTTTGTATTTGCTTGAACTAAACCCAGGAAGCACTTGGTATTTTCTTCATATGGTAGCTCATTTAGCAATGAAGCACATGAAGACACTGGTAGAGGGGCAGGGCATCCATCATTCAGCACAGTGATAAGAGGGAAGTGGACACTGTACGTACAATGACAGCCTAACTTTCCATTTTAACTGCTCCACCCAGACTGACTAAAGAAAGAAGCTTCTTTGCCTCACACATTACTTTGTGGTCTTCCAGGAGAATTTGTAGAATCATCGAATAGTTTGTGTAGGAAAGGACCTTTAAAGATCATCTAGTCCACCTCCCTGCAATGAGCAGGGACACCTTCAGCTCAATCAAGTTGCTTAGAGACTTGATCAACCTCTCTTTGATTGTTTCCAGGGACGATGCATCCACCACATGTCTGGGCAACCTGTTCCAGTGTTTTACCACCATCACTGTAAAAAGACTTCTTCCTTATATCTAATAATGTGGTAACTTATACTGTGATGCCTGAACCTCTGCTGAGAACATGCCTGCTGCTGAACAGCAGAAAGAAAATATTTTCTTGGTGTCATGCTGGCTAGATAGGATGCTGCCCCAGTCTTTATGAAATAGGAAAGAGATATTAGCATACCTTACACATTAAAATAAATGGTCAATAAAAATTCATTGAAATACTGTTTTTACTAGCTATTTATGATGTAAAAGGCCTGGTACTAAATCATACATTAAAATAAAACTTGCACAGAGTTCCCATTTGTTATGGCAAATTTTGTGACAGATGGAAAAACATTTCATCAGAGATTGCATTAATGCAATGTGTATTTTTCCAGTGACACTTTGCTTGTACTCTTACTTGATGGATGGAAGACATTTATTTACAGATGATGCATAACTACCCAACTATCAACATATCTAACTGCCTGTAACATGTCAAAATACAATTATATTTTTTCATATGTATTTCCACTTCAGTACAAGCAGAATTTTCCACAGGCCCCACAGATGTAGTAAAAGGCCTGTAATAAAAGCATAACCCCTCATTTTACTTAAAAATGCTAATTCTCCTGAAAGCCTCTCACAAGTCTCTTTCAAAGCCTAAAGCTGGGATTCAATTCTGATGCTACTGGAGTGGTCTGGGGAACGATACGCTTCAATCCATGTGGAGGGAGATTTCCTCTGGCCAGTAAAAAACCCGCAAGCAGTTCCCAGTTTCTCAGGTCAGTTTTGCACCTTGGGCCAAAAATGTCTGGTGTTGTGGTGGTGCAAAGAAAGAAACAGTGGCATTAGGAGTAAGAAGACAGGGCTTTCAATGCCTCCACCCACCACCTCTCATAACAGAATTAATCACTTAAATCAATGATCCTCATGACCTCGAAGTTCATAATCAGCCACTCAAAGTGCACCTATTAAAAAAGAAGGGGCTTTGTCTGCCAAGAACACAGTACTGCTTCACACAGTAATGGTGAGGAATGCCACAGTATTGCTGCATCACTCCCACCTGGCCAATGCTCACTTCTGAGCAGCCCTGAAGGTTGCTGTAGATAAAAATTACTGTATTGGCTTAATGTAATATAGATTCACAGACCCAGTCAATGCGATTCTTGCCTTGACCCAGTAATTAGTGCACTGCATTTAAGGAAAAAAAAGATATTGGCAGGAAATAGGAAAGTATTCTCCTAATCAATTAAGCAATGTGTTCAAAAAACCACCAGGGAATTTAGCTGTATCCTTGGCGAGGGAATTCAAGTGTTGAATTTTGGGTGACATTTTTAAATGGCAGGCACAACAACTTGCAAATCCTGTAGTCTCTTATTTACATAAATAATTGGTGTTTAATTAATAATTTTCTGAGAACGCTGATCATGCCTGGTTGCAGTCACATGTACGCCACCAATATTTTTAAACAGTTGGAAAACAAGGAGAAGCACTGCTCCTGGCTGAAATATTTGAGCTATTTCTGTATGAGGTTTGAGTTATCACAGGCGTCAGCATCAACTGGTGAATCAGTGGCCAGTGTAGCCCCATCCACTCCCCTTTCCTGGACCTCCCTTTTCTCACAGAGGACGTGAAAGGAAAACTGATGAGGCACAGCAGCATCCGACTACGCAGAGAGGGTGGTGTGGGGCAGGTGGGAAGTGAGATTGGTTGTGGATGCCTGTCTGTGAAACAGGCTTGACTTACACTCAGGTGTGGCACATCTGCCCATGTGCAACCTTACTGTGTACACCCTCAACAACTGTCATGGCAGATGACACGGGCTACCAGAGGATGACTGCTTTTTCCAATTCAGACCACAAATCCCTCCTCCTCTTGACCAACAGAAAGTTGGATTGAAGTCAAAGAGGATGCCCTTTTGAAACTTTTATGATGTCTTCCCAAATTCTATGTGAATACATGATTTCTCTAAGCTATATCTGAAAAAAAAAAGGAAAAAGCAACTTCATATGGATAAAACCCCATAGAATATCATCATCTCTTCAAAAAGAGAAGCTGAAACACATACACTCACAGCATTTCCTTACCCTTCTGAAAGTGTTCTCTAATGTCCAGGTTTCCATGTTTTGTGCTGTTTTAATTACACATCTGAAGCCTTGATATTTCTTCTTTTACCAAAGAATCAAAAATTATAACTCCCAAAAGGGTGTTCTATCCATATAATTTGTCTTCATTAGATTTCTACCTACTTTCTTCATATCAAGTATTTCTTCTGTTGCCCAAGTTTCAAGTTTCTGTTGCCCAAGTTGTTCTCATCTACCCTTTCTGTTAGTCAACTCACAGTTAAGTTATATATACTTGCTGTTTTTAATCCTTCTTTGGTTTCATTTTCCTGGGGCTTGGTGAGAGAAAGTGTTCAGACAAATGGGTTAGAAGACATTTTTCAAAATATATATTTCACTGTGCTCTGGCTAGGTTGTCTTCTGCTTTTAATGTTGAAGGGATGGGATAACCTACTGCAAACTAGCTTGGCTTCTGGAATTACTGCCATTGCCTAGTTATAAAGCCAAACAGTCAGCACCATAAATGTTTCAGAAGAGTAGCACAGGAAGCATGAGCAAACAAACATGGCAAGGTACACCAGCTCTGTTGTACTTACTCCTGGCTCCTGTCCACCAGCCATCCTTCCTTCAGCTGTCCTTCCCTGCCCTGCCAGCTTGACAGAGGCACCATGTACAAAACACACACTCAGTAGCTGGCTCGCCGTACCCATCTATTGATTAGCTGGCTGCTGCCAGGAAGATATAATCAAACCTAATTGCAAAGAGGATGTCAGAGAGGGCATTCATTTCGAGGTCTCTCTTCTGCCCTCCTGCTGGTTTTATCAAAATATGTAAGAAATTATTTATTAATTGCTGGGAGGTACAGGCAGGAATGAGCCCTCTAACATTCCTGCACTAGTGGACTATGGGATGGGTAGATGTGCTACTGCAGTGAGTTGAGAGGGATTTCTTATGTTCTTAAATGTGAGACATCTGTTCCTGTCAAGTGTTGTTGAAGTTGCCTGACAGCTTCAGAAGTTATGGGGACTGTGAGGGAACTAATAGGAAGAAGGACTGTAAAAGCTTCATTTCCTTAGAAACCAGGCAAAAATATTCCAACCCATTATCTCTTTATGAATTATTTCTGTAAAGATTGCCCTTTACATGCTTTAAATATCTGAGCTACACCAGTGGAAATCTAGCAGTGTACAGGCTTTTCATAAGCACTCTGATATTATGTCTTGATTTGCTTGAAAAACACAAGAAGGTAAGAATGTCCAGATAAATGCATCAACTATTTTTTACCTGTGTAAATCTAAACAGTGCATTTCTCTGTGTAGCAAGCCAGCTCTGCCTGCTGTGGAGGCAGAGCACAATTTGCAGCTGCTCTGCTCTCCCTCCAGGTCACCACCCCTTCAGAAGAAAAGCAGGATTGAAAGGGGTCACCTCTGAGGCTTCATCCCCCAGCAGACTTTCATACAGCACTGTCACTTGCGGCCAGAAATTGTAGCAGTGCTCGCAGTGCAACAACTGTATATTGTATAGATTCTTCTCATGTGGCAATTCCAGAGCGTTTATTACTTTACTTCTGAAAGGAATATTAGTGCTGCAAAAAGACCATAGGAATTGGCTTTTAACCAGAAATCATGTGCAGCCTCCCTCTGCAGCTTGTGGTGTGTCTGTAGAGATATGCTGTGTGTTTAATTAAACCTCAGGACTGCTTTGTTTTTCCTTTGTTTATCTGACAGGACATGAACAAGCTTTGAGGTTTATACCAGTCTGGTACTTTCGTAATATGTTCTTCCAGATGCTTGTGAGACTTAGGTCAGTCAGGGAATCTATCAAATACATCAAGGTTAACACTGATAAATCCAGACACTTAATAATTTTATACAATTAGCTTTAGTAGAATTTCTTCTTTTTATCTTATGACTTTAGGACTTCACATGAAATACAGTAGGGGAAATATAACCAAACAAGAACTCTACTAACCTAGTTTTGGGTCTGTATCTTTTTACTTCTTTTAAGAATTACTAAATGTTCAGTTTTAAAATAATGCTTGGAGTCTGGGTGATTCTGCAAAATAAAACCTGGGAGATAGGTAATACGAATTTTGAAAGAGAAAACAGATGTATAAAGATTCAGTGGTTAAAATGAGACTCTGGGAAAACCTGGAAAAAAACAGCACTGAAAAGTGATTAGTCTCTGCTGAGAATTTATAATGATCATCCTTGTATTTTTTTCAGTCCAAAAGTATCACTGGCTTTATTTCATCTTTGAAATGTGTTTCAGAAACATTCGTAGTTCGTGTAATATCAAGCCCTCAGAGCAGAGGAAGTATGGCCAGTAGCTCAAGTCAGTAATTAATGCTGGCTGCTGCCCTTATCGGCTGAGTAGCTCAGATCCTCTTGTGCTATCCTGTGACTTTTCACTACATGCAAATACTACTTCAATAACAGCAGAGATTTATCCTATTTATAGGGTCATTGAGGCTTATGCTTTCCAAGAATATTCATGTTAACAAAGTCCAAATTTATTTGGTACCACCATCACATCATAGAAATGAAAACATTTCGGTGGTGAGAATAACCAGGGACCTCTGCTCCTCTGTATCTGTAGATTAAGATTAGATCTTTGTTTTAGAAGATATGTTGTATCTTAAATTGAATGTAAAAACCTGAGGGAAAATATTACTGGGTGAGGTTCTTCAGCATGAGCTTTTTACCTGGGTAGACTAGTAGTCTCCAATAACATATCTGGGCTGATGAGAAGTTCTTTCATAATTTAAACAAATGACTTCTTGTAACTGCATATGGAATCATAGAATATACTGAGTTTGAAGGGACCTACAAAGATCATCAAGTTCAACTCCTATTTTGGTCCATCAAGATATAAATGTGTGCAGTAGGCAGTTTGCCTAAGGTACTGGTGTTTCAAATCCCTGTATGAGGTTTTTCTCCCTTATGTTTAAACGTACAGACTGTCACTTCAAAATTAACACAAAATTTTATATTTTAAATTCAAGTATCCCCCACAAATCTGGTTACTGAACTTGTTTAACAATCATAAAAAGAATTTGAGGGATTAAGAATTAAATATGTAGCATGAATATTAACTCTTTATGATTTCTGCCTAATGTTTAAACTGGTCTTAAAGCAGGATGAAGAGTATTTATTTATTCATTTAAAATAGGTTTTTAAAATGGTGTAATAATTACATTAAGTACAAGTTTATTTATTATTTAAAGAAAATAATATTTAAATGCAGAAATGTATTTCCTATTTTAAAGAAAAAATAGAACTATACTAAAACAAACTAAAATAAAAATGTGTAACATAAATCAATGAATAACCCCTATTCTAAATAGCCCATCATTGCTAAATATCTAAGGATTAAACCCATTAAAATTATGTTATATGAAAATTAACTTGTGGTTAATTATGAAATAGTTATTACTATGTTTTGAACATTGATTATTTTGTAACTCAGCTTTGTAATGGCTGTGCTTAATGCTTTGCCTCAGATCAAAAACTTACAGAAATATCTCATGTGCAAGAGAAGTTATTTGGAAGCAGCTGTAATGCACAGAAATGCTTTCTTAAATTTCTCATTTTATTATTATTTTTGAAAAAGTGTTTTTCAAAAATAAAAGTTAGTTTTCTTGCACATATGCTTTGATTTGATCTCTTTTCTGCAGTTGTTTCTGCTTCTACTTGTTAGGAGAGCCAAAATCTTTTGGATCTGCAGAACTTGAGCTAGAAATTGTAATGAGAATATTTATTCTGAGAAAGCCAACATGCTGTTCTTTTTTTCTTTCTTTTCCTCATTGGTAGATATTTTCTGAAATATAGGACCATATTTTTTTATGTCTTACAGCTCATGGGTAGAACAGCCAAAACACACAGGATAGAAAAATTCTAACTTATATACTTACAAAAAAAAAAATAATCATGCATATGAGTGAAGTCATAATATTCTGGAAGATTTTTATTGACTTCAAACAAATTTGATAAGATCTGCCAGAGGCTGGGTGTGAATTACTGCACCTTTATTACACAACTGGCCCTTATTTGTTGTCAAATTCCTTGGAACCTTTCAGTATAATTACATGTTTTAGTGCACAACATAATGGATAAATGTAGGGCATTTGTAAATTCTCCTTTTTTCATGTTCCTCCACTGTGGCACCAATTCTTGGAATCATTCCTACTGAAATTGGGGAAATCCCCATGGCTGAAGACTGCAGAGAGGGCAGCATTATAGGAGCAAAGACTTGCTTTTGGGGCTGCATGGTGCTGCTCTGGTGGATTCCAGAAGGCTGTCCTGGGCTCTGGCAGATGCAGGATTTGGTGGAGAGGGGAGGAGCTGTTTCAGGGCTGAGCTCCAGCAGATCCTCTCTCCTCCAGAGGTGCTGGCTCTCATGCCAGACCCCAGCCCGACCACCCTGGCAGGGGTACTTGGCTCTGTGTGGAGGTCAGCTCCTCTCTGATGGACCAAGGGTGCAAAGCTGATGGAGATGTAGGGTGTGGGATGTCTTTCTCACCACCTTTAGGGCAATGGATAAGGGTCCTGCCAACATGAATCTTCCTCGATTGTATTTACAAATGGTGTCCCCTGGATTATACTGCAATACTCTCTAAGGTGTAAGGGAACAACTTCTCATTGCTTACTGACCAGGAGAATGCAGTGTACCCAACCGCTGGATGTGAGCTGGTATCTTTTCCAAATGATCACCCAGGAAGAAGAGGATGGAAATAAAACATATTTTTTCTCCTAAGGAGAGAGGAAATATGATTTCAGGATATAAAGAAAATAGCAAGACATATATAGTTAATAAGAACAACAAAGTTAACATATATAGTGATAAAATAAATGTAACCCTTTGATCTTTTAACAGACCGACTTCTTTATTCAGTAAAATTTGAATAATTAAAAGATAATATTTCCTAATTAGCTGTTTCTTTAGACCTTGGTGTGAATATCCAACATTTTCATGCTGGGGAATGTAATCCAGTGAGATTCATGTGGCTCATAGCCCTCTCTGTGTTCCCAAGCACCTTGAACTAGGTGTGACATTGGGGTGAGGTTTGTGCAGTCTGACTCCACCTGGAAATCAGATGTAGCAGATGCCAGAGGAAACTCTCCATGGTGTTTCATGACTGGGTATTTTGCCTCAGCAGAGAAAAAATGAAGAAGATATAGAGCAAAGGTTGGCATTCACAAATCCTATTGAGGATAGCAGCAGAACAGCCATGCCTGTGCTAAAAATGGTGTATGCCCCATCTCTCCACTCAGCCTGAGATGTCCTGACAGAAATGGTCTGCAGAGACAGAAGAAGACCCAGGGGCTCTGAGGAAGACTTGTCATTTCTTCCCCCAGACAAAAGAACTGCTGCTCCATGGTGGTTATGAACACATATGAAAAATGAAAGCATATATTACTGAGTGGAGATTTTCTATGCCACCATTTCCTATAACAAATAAATGTAATTTTCACATCAATTTATCACTGGAGAGAAAGTAGTGTTCTTAACTGTAAAATGCTTTGGAAAGCAATGTTATATGGGATCCATTAATGCAGGCACAGTGTTTGAGCTAGATGCTCAGGCTACTTCTGTGACCCAGAGTGGCAGATCTTTCCAGAAAGGGACTCTTCTCCAATCCCTTACTCTTCACTGAATTCAAGGGGAACTCAGCCTGCCAGCTCAGACCGGATGCCGAACTTCTTGGCAGTTAAAGGGAAGCAAGATAGTCCCACACATAGTAGGTGGAATAAAAATGCCTGTGACAGAGACACTGAAGTTTTACAAGGAGGCAGAAGCAAGCAGAGTGGGCTTGTGTAGGCAAGCGTATAGTTTATTCCAGATGGTGTTTTGCTTCAGTAAAAGCTGCAAATTCTCTTAAAGACACTTCTGTGCCCTTCAATGTAGCATTTGAACAATTCGCAACTGATGTATTCATAAAATTTATAAAAGACATTGCTCATACAAAAATGTCATGAAGCACTGGTCTTGGCAGGGCAGGAGGAGAAGTGGTGTAGCTGCATCAATGGTGAGAGGGCTTGGGAACACTCAGGAAGTGGTGCTGAGGGACTGCAGCTGGGAGTCCCTAAAGGAAGAAGTCAAATGTGCTCACTGGCCACAAATGCAGCTGCTTCTGCGACCAGCTGACATTCAGGAAAAACCTCCAACGAACATAAAAGACATTCTGGAAAAAATTCCTGGTATTTTGTATTTCCGCAGATTTCTCTGGAAATTACTCTGTCAATGCCTACAATCATTCCTGTCTCAAAAGTGTGTGCATTTGTAACAAGTGCCTGTGAAGTTTTTGTTTTTTTGTTTGTCCGTTTTTCTCTTTTTAACAAAATTCCATACTAGAACTATAAACAAGGAGTTTATGAAGGCAAATAACACGATATTCATACAGATCCGCACACACATTCTCACTCCAAAAGCATCTGGCCAGCTAACAGGTGATGTGCCTTTTAAGTAGTTTGTTCACAGAAAATCTGGTATCTTGAAAACCATGGTATCTTGTTCCATTCTAATCCTGTGTTTCAAATGCGGCAAGAGCCTGTGGAAACACCAATTTATATCCTTCTCCCCCTCTTATTTTTTTAAACAATCCTTCATTTATTCAACTCCTTTCCAACTCCTTGCATGAAAAGATACCATATGGAAGAGAACTCCAGCACAGACATGGCAATCCTTCTGTCCTTTCTATCCAAATTAAAGAAGACTAAAACAAGAGTCCTTCTTCCTAACTGAAAAATGTAGGTGAGCATCTTAAAAAATTATTAGTTATATAATTAAAAATCCACATTTTCAGCCAAAAAAAAAAAAAAAAAAGTGGTCGTAAAGTCACATCTGAGATTTTCTGTTAATAAAGTTAAGAACCTGATTTTAAAAATATTGTAATTCTAAATAGAAATTTTGAATAAAAAATAAAACAAGTAAACTAAAAATTAGATGTGTTTTAAATTGAAACCCAAAAATAGTAAGCTCTAGGGCTGCACAACCATGATCCCTGCACAGAGTGTGCAGGAAAATCAGCTACATTGGAGATATACAGCCTTTGACTTCATGGCTTCGGCAGCCTTAGCTATGACAATAAATTGTCAGGCTGTGATATGAAATGAGAATTTCTGCTGAAATCTGAGGCTCTCATTGACCTGTGTGTTACGAGTCACTTCACTTTTGCTTAATTTTTTTCTGCTCATTCTTTGTCTATCTTCTCTTATACTCCAGACTAACCTTGGATTAGACTTTATCTTGATCATTGGTGCTGACATTAGTGCAATAAAGAATATAAATAGTAAAACAATGTGTTTTTTACACAAAATTTCATGTTTTCAGACCAACATGATCCACACGTGCTTCAGGCTGTTTATTTTTTAAAACGTGAATAAAACTCTAGTCATCATGTTATCACAGTTTGTCTTTTAAAAAAATCAACAATGAAGTTTCTTTCTGTTATTTCTGGCAAATATGGAGCAAGTGTGACTTGGCTCTCTTAGCCACAAAAGCATAACATGAAGAAAACACTCCACGATGCAACATTCCTAACGAGTTACAAGTGTCTTTGTCTGACTCTGCCAGCACTGGGCTATGTCCTTCTTCTGGTTCATCCAAAAGAAAACAAAACAGTTCATTAAAGGTCTATGGTGCTGTAGTATGGTTTTATTTGTCCTAGGAAGTGTTTATCAAGTACCGCTGCGAAGAGATATTGTTCTCTTTAAAGACAAAAAAGCAGAGATGACTCTGCTCTATGACTAATAACAGAGTTCTGAGGAGATACTTCAAACTCAATTTATAAAAGCCTCGCAGCTCAAAAGGTGACATGAAAGTTGAAAAGGAAAAATAACTGGTATTTTAAAAGGAAATAAGGAAAATTGCCTTTGATAAAAATAACAGAATAGCAGCAATTTCTGAAACACAGTAATTCTATCTAAATAAAGATATTGTAATTGTTATGGATAATAACAGGTAGGTTTCAAACAAAGAGTCAGTCAGGTGCATATTAAATTGATCAAAATAAACCTCTAATAGCACCTCTGTATGTGACAAATAGAAAATAAATAGAATTAAAATAAAGATGGAGATTCAAATAAGATTAAAAAAAGAGAAGGCAGATGAGTATTAATAATGAAGTAAAATAACAAAACCTAAATAGACTGAGAATAAGGGTTGTATAGGCTCTCATTTTACATATTGCCCTCCTTTGTAAGGAACAAAAAGAAAGGAAATAATGTAGTAATAAGATTTGCTAGACTTATCTCACAGGCAAGTTGTAAAGATTCATTAAGCAATATTCTTATAGTAGTTGAGAATTGAAAACACTATGTTAAGTTGTAGCCCAGTAATCAAGTGGCTGAAATCAAGCCTTTATATCCAGGCAGAAAACGAACATGGCACTTCAGAAAGGAAAAATATGATGTTTAAGACAAGAGAAAAACTAGATAAAAGGGAAAGAAGATGTCAAGGAGTAACAAAAAAAAAAAAAAAAACTTTCACTAGAAAATGAAGAAAAAATTATCTCACACAGAAGATGTAACGGAGGAAAAGAATGAGTGATACTAATGTCACAGTCTGCTTACTGCTGAGATTTACTCCCTGAACCGGGGTGCCCCAGTCAGAGTCCTAAGCTGGCATCCAGACAGCTGAGCTGGCAGCTTTAACTTATCAGCTACCCACTGAAACCATCCTGCTGAAATAGACACCTGAGCTATCTGAGTGTGAGGAGGCAGGAGTGTGTGCTGCTTCTAGACGGAGAGCCAATCTGCCAGGGTCCATTTAAAGTTTCAGGTGAAGATTCATGTTGGAGGTGGGGGGCTGCTTGCCTTTGTCCTTTCCTTATTTAGCATGTCAATGAGGCATCTGTCTCCTAAAGGCCCCAAGTCTGATGCCTGGAATTAAATAACACGGTTACTCTCCTCTTAAATTATTATATTAACAAGCTGTGTAGGTGCTGTGTGTAAACAAGGTCACAGTTTTCCTCAGCACTGGTGGCCTCTTTCAGAAACACCTACCAGACCTTGAATTTAGGGCTGGCTGACAAGTGAATTTTTCCACCTGCAAGTGTCTATGCTGGCAGTGTAACAGCAGAGACACACCTTGGGGATGCCCATGTTCAAGTCCATGAGTGACATTGACTGGGAATCCCTGGTTCCTAACAGACTTGGAATTGCCTTTTCTGGATCTCCAAAGAGTCCTTCACTTTGATTTTATGTTGATGAGTTAATCTGAAGACGTACGTTATCCTGCTTTAATAAACAAAACTAACTGAAATCTTAATTTCCCTCTAATATAAGGTATAAATAATTTTGACAATTTTAACCTGATCATTTTATTCTTTTCAAAAGACTCCTGAATGTATTGTGTGATACATTTTTTTCTCATCTTGACTTTTATACAGAGGCAAAAAAAATCCCTCTGTATAAAAGCCAAGATGAGAAAAAAAGTATTAAATTGTATTAAAACTTTTTTGTTTCAGTCATTGTGGTCTGCAGCGAAACAATGCAGGAAGGAAAATATAAGAGCTAGAAAAGTACAGTATCTTTACTTTTATATTAGTTCAAAAGAGAATGCAAAGGAAGTTCACTGAATAATAACAATAATAATCTGAATTGATTTACTGAAGTATGCATCCCTGCAGGAGGGACATTTTGGTGTAGAAAAGGAAAACCTGCGTGAAGTCAGACTCGTCAGTGGGATGATGTGGAGAATAACGGTGCAAGCTGGCACGAGGTTATATGAGGCACACACTTATAGGCCAAGCAAAATAGAGCACAAATGATTGAGCCACCATGGGTTTCCTCATTTCTAAATACTTACTGCTCTTCTTAAATTGATTAGTCTTGGTATGGACTCACATTGGCAGGGCCTTATTAAAGCTCTGTGTACATTAGTTAAATCTTCACAGATAACAGAACTGCTTCTGTTTGACTGTTTCTGCAGCACGTTCCCATAAAAAGAATGCACAAGAATGTTAATGTGACAGTCCTTCAAGGCAAAGTCTATTTCATCAGTCAAGAGGAAATCTTTGTGGAATACAACTGGAAGAGATGAATGCATTTTAATTTTACAAGATTTTCGTTATGAACGAAATTTAAATGATTTAATTTGAAAGCTTGTTCTCAAATGATTTTTTAAAATAGATTTAAGTTTGGGGTTTTTTGCTTTTAATCATTGAATGTGGCCTAAAAGAAACCTGAAAATAATTTCCCCCTACAGACTTCTTTCTCTTCTTTCCACATGGCAAATTTTATTATTTTCCTCCTGTTGTTTTAATGAAGTCAAAATAATTATGATGAATTGTATTTCAACTCAATATCTCAAACCTCTGTGTATAGCACCTTATGTGCACCAAAACACTTTTGCTCTGAAAGCAATCAAAATAAAAGCATTATTTTTGTGCTAGTTGGTTGCTATGACTTCTACATGAGAACCACACAACCAGTGATGTTTACACTGTTTACATAAATCCAGCACCCACTATTTGTATTGCTTTAGGCCAAAGCACATGAGGAAGAGAGGGTCTTCTCTCCCTTACAGCCTTCTAGAAATGCATTTCTCTGGCATAATGTGACAGCAACAGCAGGATTTCTGGCAGTGTTGCACTACTAACACATGTGCAGTGAGGAAAAGATGATGTGATGTTATCATGCTGTTCTTGTTACTTGAGCTCTGGGTTCAGTCAAAATATGATAGTCTTTAATGGTGAAGGCTGGAAAAATGGAGATTATTCACACCAATTTGGTCTGATGACTTCGTGCATCACTGAGATTCTAGTTTGATACAGCAACATTCAGCAGCAACACTTGTCTTTTCCTTTTCCTTCTTTTTTTTTGTTTTCCTGCTTTTCATTTCCCTCTTCTCTTCTCTTCTCTTCTCTTCTCTTCTCTTCTCTTCTCTCTCTTCTCTTCCCTTCTCTTCATCTTCTCCTCCTCCTTTCCTCGTTTTTTTTTTCTTTTTTTTTCATTACAGGTTTTATATTTCCCTTTAGCTATGTGCTTTGAACTGATCCACAATGTCACTCAAAATATGAACCCTTGCCAGCGCAGATGCAGAAACAGAAAACTGAAGTGCTGCAATAAGAGAGTGAATTATGGTGGGACTTTCTTATGCCTGAATCATCACCAAAACTTTTCTTTCAGGCAAATTTCTAACTACAGACTCAGTTTTTGAGGTGATTTTGATCTACCGAGAGATGGGGATTATTTTTTGGTGTAAAGAGAGGTCAAAGTAAGATTCTTGATTATTATGGGATCAAGTTCCTTAACTTTCTGCATTTTTGTTACTCAGGTCTTTCTCTTTATTTTTCCAAATAAAGTGTCTAGCAGGCTTAAACTGGGAGTGAGTGTTTAGTCCCATTTTTATTTTCAGTTTAATACTGTGATGCTATAAAATCTTCGTTTCCCGAGACTGCACCTCTTCTGTTAAGTTCCAGTCAAGAAAATATTGGAAAATGTGACAGTCCACCAGAGAAGGGAGGTTCTTCACTCATTGACTACTTAAAATGGACATAATACCAAAGACTTTCTCAGTCTACAGAGAACAGAGATTAAATTTTGGGTACTACAGAATTCTGAAAAGTAGAGGTATAAAAAATGAGTTCGGGTTTAAAAGTTTCATGTCATTCGACAGTAACTGTTTCACCATTTTAAAACAGATGTGTCTCAAAATGTTTTCCTCAAAGAACTCAAAAGTACGTATAGTCCTAACTTTTCTCAAGAAAGCCATTGTTGTTTTAGAGGTGAAGGCAAATGAGACAGCTCCTTAGATTTTTTAATGCATTCAGTAGATGCCACACTGATAGATCCATGAGAGCCATGTAAACAGTATTGGAGTTTATCAATAATTCTAACACACTTCAGATCTAGGGACCCAGGAGTGTGGCACTACACTTTTGAATAACATTCAGTAAGAGGTACATTTGTAATTTGAAATTTTCTCCATCTCATCTTACTTCAATTTAATAATTTTATACATTTATGTAGTGTGCCATAGAATGACAGGAAAAATGTGATAATCCATCAAGTCTGTTCCAAGTCTCTCAATTACCCAATTTTGTTCTTATTATTGAAATCTGCATAAATTCATCTTGCAGAATAAATCTGCAATATTCAATAAAGTCCTCAAAATTGCTTCTGGTCTATAAATGCTCTGAAATAAACTTGGCAATCTCCTTCCTTAAGCCAAGCTGTGAAAAACATGCATCATTAAAACAAATGTTTGCAAACTATTTATGTTTCTGTAACATTCATAGCTCTTAGGGCAATGTATTATAGTCAGATCCATGACCGTGGGTTTGGGTTTTAAAATGTTTTAACATTAATCCCTCCCATTAGGTTTTCAGGGAAAATATTCTGTGCCAGAAGAGAAATTATGCTGTGCTAATGGCTCAGAGGTACACAGGGGTACACAGAATGATGGCTACAGCTGATCAGGTATGGCACCAAAACTCCTCAAGCCAAGAGTTTTACCAGAAAACTTCATGGCTTGCAAAGAGCAAGAAAGAAGTCAGTATGTCATGCAGCTTTGCTGGGTTCCTATAAATGTTCGTTTAGATCCTTAGAAGTATCTTTTTTTTAAGGAACAAGAGGCCAGTTCTTCACTTGTCAATGTCACCCTCATCTATGCTACTTGATTTTGCTCCTCAGCACGTGTTCTTTTCCTTTCTTTATTCTTGAATGNAAAAAAAAGGAAAGAAAATAAAAAGAACAGAAAAGAAAAGAAAAATAATTAGGCAGTAACTAAGTATTAAGTGTTGCTTGATCTCCCAAAATACATTTAACAGCTTTTTTATCCCCTTACATCTATCTCTATTCTTTTACTTTCTTATGTATGAGTTGCCCTCCAATTACATCAACTTATAAATTATTTTTGGGTCTCATAGGACATGCTCAATTTGTAAATTTTCTCTGTTGTGTAAACATTTTTTGGATTCTTGACTTTGTCTCCAATCTCCATTATTAAAGAAGCAGGTAAAAGACAATGAAGGTAATTTTGACAGAAAACCCATTAAAACCCAGCTAGTTAAGTGAGAATTTGTAAAACTTGAAAAAGTGGAATTGCTCAAAGATGAACATGTTCTGGCAATCTTTTTTTGTGCAACTCCTACATTTGTGATTTTAGGTGGCACTATGCTCTGTTTGTTTGACAATTACAATCACAGTAGGAGAAAATATTTCTTAATGTCTTATCTCCTTCTAGCACAACTCCTAACACCCATCTTTGACATTCTAGGACATCACTGTTCACTGTGGACATAAAGAAAAAGAATCATAAAGAATGGAAGAAAACTTCATTCCCTCTTGTATCGTATCCCCTTTTATTCTGTATTCTTTCCATTTACTCTTCCTCCTTATGTCTATATCTCTTCTTGCACCTATGCACAAGATTCCCAGAAAAAAAACAGACGTCAAAGAAGAAAAAAAACCAAGAGCCTTCTGCAATACTGTTGCAGAAACACTGTCTGCAGGAGGGAAAGGAAAAAAAATAATACCGGCAAAGGAATCTATTGGTAGATGAATCTTCCTGAACAGAACCAAACCTTTCTTTTATTTCAGACTAAAACACTTTTACCTGTAAAACTGTCAGCTCTCCAGCCTAGGTCTATGGGATTCAAAATCAAAAGGTTTAAAGGACAAATAGAGGGCATTTTTCCTTTTAGTTATTTCTCCCTCACTGAAAAAACGATGACTCCTTTCTGTCTGAATAAATTGCGGTACTTGAAGATTTGCAGAACTTCTGCTAAAAGCACTTTCCCAAATGTAAGCCAACATCAAGGCATCATGGCTTTGAATTAGTTACAGTAACAAAGAGTTTCTCAACATGACTCTGTTATGCTGTTTTCCAGATGGGATGGAGTTCTGTGAAATCTCTGTTCTTTTTGTGCTGCTAATCTTGCCTCATGACTCAGAAGCTGAAAGCCCTAAATAATGTTGATAATCCTCTGCAGTCTCTTTTCAGTCTTAGCAATGCCTTTCCTCTAATGAAACATGTTATATGCTTTGCAGGAGAGATCCCATGATTATTTTTGATACTAAGCCTCAGTCCATGCTTACTGGCATTGCAAAGGCATTCCTCTGATTTCTCTCATAGAAAAGGATTTGCACATCCAGACTTGGCATACATTGTAGGAGCTGTATATAATAAAAAGTATAATTTTCAGATTCTACAGAATAATAAAAAAGTATAATTTTCAGAATCCACAGAATATTTTTCATGCAAGCCTAGCTGGTTTCTCTGTGACGGACATAAGGAATTTACAACTGGATCACAGACTCCTACCTTTAGGTGTCTACATGGGACTGTGCAAATAGATAACTAAGCTGTCCCTATAGTTAGCAAAGAGCTTCCTTTACATAGAGGGTTACTGATACCAAAAGACAAGCAGGATATCTGTAGGTAACTGGCAGATGGGGCCCAGGATCTTGGGGAGGCAGCAATTGAAGGCTGGGCAGCATACCTGCACTGGCTGAACTGATCTCAGTGAGACCACAGGAACGTGTCTGATATACAGGCGCCTACCTTTACACCCTAAATTAACTCATTCCTAAACTGATTCCCATCCCAATCCTCCTTTAGCTCTGTTCAATCATTTTATTGCCATTTCAGAAGGTATCTAGCTGCTGCTGAAGCAAGGCATGGATCCTGCTGGTGCTCTGTCAGCCAGCTCTTTGCAGGTGTCTCAGGTGCCCTGAATGTATTTCAGACATCTGTGCATGACAAGGAAGGCAAGTCCATACTGTGTGTCCCTGGCAGAGTTTGTGGTCTGTGTGGGTCCATTGGCATTGCTGTAACATCTGCACAAGATAAAAAGATGTCTGTTGCTCTATTTAGGCTCATGCAGAGAATAATTAAGCAAACACTCAGCTTTGTGTGTGTTAGTTAAAAATTAAATTTACAATCACTGTGCATATAGTGTTATGCATTATAGTACAAAGCAGCTCTTCTCATTAATATACTGAAAAGGAAATTATCTTCTGTGTTTTTTCTATGTGACTATGATCTATAGAGCCCAGTGAGAAAGGCAGAATTTTCCCATGATTCTACTGAAGTGTATCAGAAGTAGCTGTTCTCTACGTTTTGATGAGAGCCATGAGAAAACCCACACTAAAAGTGCACACACACACACATACACCAAAGTGCCATCCAGCTGGGGGTGGACTGAACTTTATTTTATTTCCCTAATTTAATGGAGTTTTCATTTATATCTTCTCTTTTGTGACTCAAGTTTTGTAGAAGTGCAACTGTGTAAACAACAACCAGTGACAGAAGGAGCTTTAATGACACATGGCACATGTTAAAAAGTAGCACACATTTTTAAAGACATGTGTTTGAGCAGGGAATTTCTTTTATCTTGATTTTTTCCACAGCAATATTAAAGGAAAAAATCAGTTCTCTTCTAGAAACTCGCTGTAAGAAAAATTTCCTTCTTTATACTTTTTAAAATTTTTATTAGAGATTAAGGCAACAAAAACATTAACTTTCTGCACTAGCTGAAGAGATGCTCATAAAAAAGTCTAAATATCTATTGACCCTATGGTCTCAACTGCAAATAGCCTGTACAAAATAGAATTGCACTATAAAACCTATTTTTGTTATGAAAACTCTCTTAATGGATGCATAAATTATTTATATTAGCAGTTACAGTTCAGAATAAAGAAGGTTCATATCTTCAGTAATGCTAAAGGTGGACTAAGTGGAAACATTTATTTGGTTCTGCAAAATATGTGTTCAAATGATGTCTGTCAGGTTATATTATCCATAGCACTCTTAACTTTATTAAAGTTATGGAAGAAGTTCAGCCCCGTGAACTTGAACCAGATGGAGTCTCATAAATAGGAGCTGTATAAGATCTGGAAGGAACCTAAGGAAGAAAAGTATCACACAAGTTGGGTACCCATCTCCGTTGGAGGGACATTCAAGTAAAGTGGCAGGTTTAGGGCTTGGAGTCTATTCTCACTGCAGTTGTCTGGCTTTACCCCTACAAAGACAAGCTGCTAAGAGGAACGACTGAATTTGTGCCTGGAGGTGCCCCACAGATGCCTTGCTTTGGTGCAGACATTGTCATTGCAAGGCATTGACTTCAAGGGTGTCAGAGCAGCATGGTATTTAAGGAGCAACAACAAACCCAGAAGGACTGCTTATCAAATCCATGTTCACACGGAATGGCTGGGGCACTTTTTAGTGAGCCCCTGAGACCTGGTGTCCTCTCTTTATTGTCCGTGTAGGGGTCCCTGCTGGTGTGTGGACTCAAAAAAGCCGTGACTATTTTGTTCCCAGCCACTTTCCAGATGAATGAGAGATAAGGCTTAGGTGGGGTTCTGCTGCTTCCTGAGCCTGGTCCTTATGGATCAGACCATTGATCTCCCAGCTGTCCCTGGGACTTCTGCACTTTTTCAAGAATAAGCAAGAAATTGAACTTTCCCAAACTACCAGCATGGCATGATTCACAAGCAGATGGGCTCTGTTCTGTAAGGTACCAGATGCCACCATGGAGCAATGAGCCTGTCTTTGTGCAAAGAATCACTGACAATGTCCTATGCTTTCTGGGAAGATTCATATTTTTAGAATTTCATAAGCACACCCACATTCACTGGGGGGTGTTTGAGTTACAGTTTTATAAGAAACGCCTGTTTCTATTATTTCCTTTAGATGTAAACAAGTTACTGCTCCCCTGCTTTTAGAAAATGTGGGCAACTAATGAACGGAATAGAGTTAATTTGCTATATGGGTTATATTGATTCTGTGCCATTAACAGACCAGCTTAATTTGCTGAGAGATAAATAGTGTAATTAATTAATGACTGTTTCTGTCCATAAAACTAAACAATTGGTTTCAAACCACCCAAGATTGCAGTGTTTTTGAAGGATCTATGCAGTATTTATGTGCCAGGATGCTGCTTAAACTCCCTATAGTTCAGGACTGCCTAAATCCAAGTCTTGAAGTGCAGCCATATCTCCATTTTGTTGTGAATGTTTTCAAGGTGCTTAAACCTCAATCTCTCTTGGATGGTGAGAAGTGTCTTGTTTCAACACCTCACCTTTACAGAAAACATAAAAATGAGTCAAAAAAAGGCCCAGACACTGAGACCTCTGGTTCCAGTGGGATCATCCCTGTAAATGGGGAGACTACAGGTGCAGGCTCCCCCTTTCACATGTTTTCTTTCTAGCCTCACTCATTTGTTTCTATGTAGAAGTCTGGCTTCATCAAAGAGAGAGTGGCCCCATTTGCTGGGTTGGGAAGGTGACCATTTAAGGTATTTACCTGTGATTCTGCCCTAGACATGAGGAAACAACTCTCTGGCAATGTTTCATAAAAAATGCTGTATTTCTACAGAAAAAAAAAAGTTCTGGTTTATATGAACTAGACTTCTCCAGAAAAAAAAACAAACAAACAAACAGTTTTTCTAAAAGAGTCTAATCTCACTGTTATAGCAATATTGTACAAATTATAAAGCTAGAGGCCAAATGCCTGCCACAGTAGGGTTCATATCTCAGGATACTCACTAGCTCTTTGTCCAATGTAGTCCTGGAAATCAGATTTCCCACAGTTGTCTTTGAGATTGCTCCTGCCTTACAGACCTCACTCATTTTCAGCTCTTCATTCCAAAATTTATCTTTTCTTAATTTCATCCTACTACTTAATTTGTATTCATTACACCAGGTTCATAGCTAATGGTTATAATGTCAATGCAATATCACACTGATAAGATTGACAGTATCAGGGCACATTACTCCTTTCTGAATATCTTCCTCTACCCTTTGTGAAAATTAATTTATGGCTGATTGGGGATGTCAGGCTCTGCAGCAAAGCCACACAGCTACATCATGTTCTGACTCCTAGCCGACTTGACTCATTAAAGCATTTAAAAACTTGGCCTCAAACTGTACTGGAGCTGTGAATCTCTCTGTTGTAGCAAAACAATCTTTCTGTCAATTCTGTTGGTTTTAAAATGAGGCTGCTCTGATCAGACCTTTCACATATGGAGGTGCACAGCTGGCTCTGCTGCTTTCAAGTGCATCCAGAAATATGCCCACTGGGCCTTGATGGGGCTGAAGGGAAAATGTTATCTCATGAAACAATTTTAAATTCTGAGGTGAGGTATTTCAGCTGGTAGTGATAGCTCTGTAGAACCAAGAGAGTTAAAACATGCTACAAAGATTTTTCACCATATTCATATTTATTTAAACTACAGCTTAAATGCTATGTCCTTTGGGGGAGAAAAGAAAATAAAGAATGAAAACTGAGAAAATAATTACTTTGCCTTGCCTGTAAACCTTTAAAAGGAAATTGCTGTGGTCTGATGAGAGGAACTCAACCAGTACTTTAGTTACAGCAAATGTTCTTCCACTTTAACTTTGCACAGATGACAGACGATGCTGAATCTGCTCCCTGCTGCATTAATTGCAGGGTTATGGCTTAAGCACAGCAGCTTTATTTTCTAATGTTGTGGTCACAGCATAGGCTGGGGTTATTTTCCAGGGGAATAGACATATGCATGAGTGTGTATATGTGCACTGGCATGATGTCCATACTAGGGATGTTAAGGCTGTCTCTTGTACACCTTAATTTACTAAAATCTCCACTTTAGCTAATGTTTTCAGATACTCAGGACAGAATCTTTTTTCAGCACTTGGGACCAGGGCCTTGTCAGGCAGCTAAATGCTGAATGTATATGAAGAGGATATTTAAAAATAAGAGAAGGGGGGCAAGGGGGAAGAAAAAAAATAGCCCTAACATTTCTTGAATAAGATGATCTGCTGCTGTTTATGCTGTGTCCTTATGAAGTCTCTGCTGGTGGTTCCATGTATAGCAAGAGACAGGATTCAAGAGTTGAAGAAGCATTTGCAAAATACCCTCAGGCACATGTTGTGACTCTTGGGATCGGCCCTGTTCAGGGCCAGGAACTGGACTTTGATGATCCTTGTGGGTCCTTTCCAACCCAGCATATTCTGTGATTCTGTGGTAAGTGGGGTTTTGCTTACACACTGTTTTAAGTGATATCCCCTGAAGGAGGAGACTCTCATTGTCTGACTCCTACAGGATGAACAGCTTGTTGTGCTGCAGTTTGACAGATCCCTCACTCACAACTGTTTCTCTGTGCCAGTACGAGAAACGTTTTGAAGTCTGATATGGAGGTGACAGGGAGACATTAATGAACTCACATGGCACTATTTCAGAGAAGCACGACAGCTCACAGACTACTTGCTTTCCACAGCAAGTAGTCTTCATAGAACCAGAAACAGCCTTGCCTTTCCCTGACATAGCTTTCTCTTCCTCACGGGCCTTCCAGAGACAACTATTTTGTCACCTGATATTGCCAGCTCTTCTGTTACTTTGGGAGGTTTATGGCTGGGAGAGGAAATTCAGACCTTGGAAGGGAAAACACCTTGAGTCTGGAATTTCCAGACTCTCTGGCATCCCAGATTATACAGAATAGTAAATTTCTTATTTTTCTTGCAGGTTTCATTTTTGGTGTTTCAGGGCAGATTTAAGAGACTAAGGAGTTTATTTTTCATGTGGATGACAGATGGGTAGCAGCAAACAGGTTGTAATGGAAGAAAGACATGACAAATGAGGCAGCTAACTTTGTTCTCTACAACTCTCCTTAGCATCTAAAAAGCATAGTAATTCAGGGACTGAATGTAATGTAGTTCCTAATATATCAGTAGAGAAAGTACATAATAAAGCTATGGATCTCACTGGAAAGGGGCAATTCCACTTCACTGCAAGTTCTAAAAAAACGAAAGGAATAAAGTTTACAGAGTCAAGTCCTTTTGTTTAATCTTCATTTACCTATTTATTTGTTACCTCAATAATCACTTATGTAGTAATAGGACCATTTCAAACAAATTTAACAGAAGATGTAAGGTATCAAAACTGTGGCATTGCATTAGGTTGATGTGGGTAATGGAAAGAGTCCTTACAGGTTACACAGGCTGATACATCACTTTTCATTTACTTTGGAGGACCAGAGGTCAAATTACTTTGCACCTACTGCATGCAGTAATGCATACTTGTATGCATTTAAACCCTTGAAAACATCTTTTCCCTCCTATTTCATCCCAGAGGCAGATGAGAAAAAGGATGCAATCTCATAGCAACCCTGGCTGCACCAATTTGCAGTTCATGGATCAGCTTGTTTCCTGTGCATTAAAATTAAGTTTTTGAGTTTGGAATGCACAAACACATTTAGAACACAACTGTATGTTCCAGGAGTACAAACACAAGGAAAGCTGTACTGGATGAGATCAGATGTCTAGTTAGGACTGGGAAGGCTGATCCTCTTTTTCCAATAGTGACAAGTGGCAGATGCCTAAGGAAGAACACAGGAAAGGGGCAGGGTACACTGATACTGATACTGATACAATAGGAATTCATCTGAGCTCTCTTCCTTCCTCCAAGGGCTAATGGTTCACAGGTGACACCAGGAGGGATTTCATTTATGACATTTATTTATGCATTTATCATGAATCATGCATTTAGCAATTCTTGGTGTAATCTTGTCTTTGCTTTCTTTTTTTTTGTTTCTTGGTCTCACATAGAAATTTAGATCCAAGTCCTGCAACAAAGAGGCCCATAAGGTAACTATGCACCATACAATAAATATATCCTCTCCCTGCAGTTGAATCTGTCACCTGCTGGCTTCAACAAATGCCTCTGAATTCTTGTAGTGAGGGTGGTATAATCAACCTGTCCTTAGCTTTCCCAGTTTATGGCATTGTTTTCTAAACTGTTCTTGCATCACCTGTTGAATATGCCTCCTGTTGTGGAGTCCTGGTGCTTGAATTGAAGCAGTTGCATATATTTTGTCACTCTCTGTACTATTATTTACTGGTCTGGGATTATTTGGGATTAAACTTGCATATTAGATAAAAAACAAAGGCACACTATGGAAAAAATAATCTTTTTCTCTCCTGTGTTCCATTTGTAATTCCATCCTGAGCTAATCTGGAATTTCATTACCTTTATCCTCTCCCCTGACTCATACCCATATATAAACCAGTCTTTCTCACAGTAAAGAACCTTTTCCAATAGAAGTAATGTTTAACCAAAACATAATTTGGAAAAAAAGCCGAATTCTTCTAGTTCCAAGAAGTTTTGAAGACCTTTTCTTTATTTAGGGAAGGACATGGGGTTTTTTTTGTGGTTTTTTTTGGTTTTTTTGTTTTTTTTTTTGCTATAGTCCCTATGGCAGAATATTGGCTAACCCAGTATTCAGTGTCCTTAAAATTACTTGGAGATGATGGCAAATTGGGAGAAAGCTCTATACACATATCTGTAGCTAAATGCATACGCTCATCTATGTTGCTGTAAATTCCTTTCAGTTCTCAGTCAGCTGTTAGGAAATGATAGAATATCACAGCTATCTGGTCTAGGTGAACTAAATAACTGAAACAGCAGGCTGCAACACTAAGGCCAATATATAAACTTTCACTATATTTTTTTAAACTGAAAAGAATAGCCACATATATATTTTTAAAAACAATTAAAAATTGCTAACAGAAATGTTAATGCTGAGCTTTAATTTCACTCATAGTTTGGGCATGAAGAGGTGAAGATTAAATTCTATGGACAGTAGATTGCATTTCTAGTTTATTTTGATGGGCAAACAAGACAGAAGAAACTGCTGACTTAAATTTAGACAAGTGCCCAACTGCACATTATCATTTTAGATGTATAAACTGGCTTACTGGAGGGTAAACTCTTTTTTACAGGGCATATCCTTCCTATTGGTCTCTAAATAACAATTTTATATAGTTCAGCATTGTGCTGTTTCAAAGAATTACTGTTTAAAGCCTAAGAAAATGTTTTGCTTTCAGAATGAGGTGCATTTATTTCTACAGTGCTTGTAGAGGACAGCAGATTTTTTAATTAATTATTTACAAAGCATTTATGAGACAGGATTTGTAAGCCGTAAATGGTTAGAAAATACTGTTTACATCCTTCTGATGTATTCCTGGGAAATATAGTACAGGCAGACCCATGCAAGTTTTACTTCTCATAATGTCTTTCAGTTCTTGTGAATTTGATCCAACTTTAGGATGAGGAGATCAGGGAAACACTGAAAATATGGAAGGTTTGGCCTTTCACACCTTATTTGTACATTTAATGACTGGCAGAATATATCTGGAAGAGTGTTGTTGATAGAAAATAGTGTAATTTTTAGGAAATAAATGCTGATTTTAAATTCAGGATGGATTGCATCCTGAAAAATTGTACCAGAAGATTTTTCTCTTGATCCACATTTACAACCCAGAATGCACAAAGTGCATGCAACTAGTTATTATTCCCTGTAGTGAGGAAACAGTCTACAAAATGTATATCACTATCTGAGTTCCATCTGCACACTCTGCAAATCTCAAAGTCATTTTTCAGGAGCACCAAGGCAGCACTGAGAACATCCTCTGACATAACATAAGGAGTGGTGTCTGTTCATTACCTCTGGACATAGTCATGTGTTTGTTCAAACAAACACAGAGTTGTATTCAGATCCAAGTTTCCATTGAAAAATTGATCAATGTTTCATGGAGT
The DNA here is from genome assembly GCA_013398275.1 of Promerops cafer. Classification (NCBI taxonomy): domain Eukaryota; kingdom Metazoa; phylum Chordata; class Aves; order Passeriformes; family Nectariniidae; genus Promerops; species Promerops cafer. Next base: position 2,851,362 of record VZSE01009483.1, on the reverse strand, counting down.
AATTGAAAAATTTAAACTGGAAATAACCTTTTCACCCTCTAAACTCCTGCTCAAAGGCAGACTTGTTTTAAAATCCTCACCTGCCAGTGTACACTGCCAGAGGAAGGAAATCCTGTCTTATGCAACCTGAAACAATATCAGTTTTATGACTAATCATAGTCTATGCACACACAATTCTAAGAATAATGATTCTAATAAATCTAAACTTCCTTATTAAGTGATGAAAGCTGCTTTTATATGAAATTTCATATAACTCTTTCCTGAAAGTAAAATCAACTCTTCCCATTCCACCCCTTGTATCTGCATTGCTAGTAAACAGTTCTGAAATGGTTCGGAATGGCTCTTCTGGTACAAGCAGGATTTATAGAGCTAATTAAGGAAAGTTATAGGTGATCCATATGGACTTAAGTGTCCTTGCTTTTCTTGCTATTTGATTTTTGATCATCCATTCGCCAGCAATTCCAGTCATTTGTAAGTTGCATAAAATGCTTCACAAGATCATTAAGAGAAAGGCTGGGGCAAAAAATAAAAACTATAATAAAAAAAATCCTAGAAGTTCCTGAAGTCCATTCGTTATCTATATTTTTCTTTTTCTTTTTCTTTTTCTTTTTCTTTTTCTTTTTCTTTTTCTTTTTCTTTTTCTTTTTCTTTTTCTTTTTCTTTTTCTTTTTCTTTTTCTTTTTCTTTTTCTTTTTCTTTTTCTTTTTCTTTTTCTTTTTCTTTTTCTTTTTCCTCACTTTAAGATGTTACCAATGGGGCAGCCATCACAGTTATTTCATAATCTAATGTTTTTTGATCAGTGAATTTCTCCTATTTTCCATCCAGCATTTAATTTCCATTATTTAATTTATTTTTTAGTAGGTCCACCTCATGAATCACTGAGAAAATTGAGCTCCTCCTTAGAAACACACCTACTGAGATGTTTGTGTTTCTCAAATATCAATTGGCTAAATTGATGTTACACTTAACATTAGTTCTCCTCAACCTTTCTCCGACTAGTTTTTTTCTTCCATTCTGTTTTCCAAGTGGGTGAAATCTATTAAGAGGTATTTAAGCAAGGATACTCAACATTTTCTAGGAGGACAGAAGTTCACAAATCGGATGAACCATGAAAGGCTTCATTCAAAGCCTTTGTGTCCTTCTTGGTTCAATGCAGTTCTCTTGAATCATCATAAGCATAATAAAAAGAAAAATTGTCTGCCAACACCCTATCTGCTGGTCTGTGTATCTGCTTTCTACATTTTCCCCCTGTTTTTGGAAATAATTGTTTTTGACTGCCTACTCATCAAGATGATTAGCAGCACAAAGGAAGCAGTAGCAAACCACCAGCTCCTAACTTTTATTAAGAAAATAAATTACCCTAGGAGGTAGTTTAGCATAAACAGATAGAAAACATCAATCACAGTTTCTTTGGGAAGGATAAAGTGCAGATGAGTGAAACAGTAGAGTATTTTGTGATGAGGAGAAAGAGAGGTTGATAAGATTTATTTGATGCTTCTAGAATGAGAAGAATCCTGAATACAGTTACAGCCAAGACCTGTGAGTTATGTTTCCAGAGGGAAATAAAAAGAAAGGAAGAAGAAAAAAGCCATGGTCTCAAACAATGCTGAAAATAATGTTCACACCATAAACCACCATGAATTTTGTTTGCAGTCTAGGAGTCCAGTACATAGACCTGCAATCAGCTACATGACTGGTCAAGATAACAGGAAAGAACCAAATAATTCAAATCCCTTCCGCTCTGAGATGTGTCTTTGCACATTCAGTCCATCTGCCTTAACCATTTCACCAGGAGGAAAAAAACTCTTCTTATTTTACAATTTGTTGTCCCGTACATGTAACGAGCTTGGTAGCTCTCAGTTCTGACTTATTCCTTGAACAGTAACATCCTGGATTTTCATTTTCTGTCAAATTGCAGCGAGGACAGCAGCTGTATGGGCCAAGAAGACTAGCAGAGCTTGTCTGTTCCCACAGATCAGGGCTGAGTCATGGTGATGGGACAGTACCTATGTTACCTTTGCTGCTCCATTATAGAGAAAGTGAATTTAATTTTCCAAGTATCACCTCCTTCTACTACTAAAGTCACACAAGATTTTAGAGATAAATGTTATTGCCTCATGATGCAAAACTCACTCAGTAGAAAATAGCACGTGAGACATTCCACAAAATTGAATAGATATATTAAAGTGTTCACTGATCCTTGTGGAAAATTCCTAACAAGATCCTGCATTGCTTAAGATTTAATTATATCAGATATAAGACTGTTTCATTTTTTGTCTTGTTAGAAAAGCTATTTTAGAAACAGGAAGGTTTGCACATCAAAGCTATGATTCCACCTTTTTTAGTAAGATCCTACACATCCTCTTTGTTTCCTGTTGCTTTTCACAGTGAACTCTGCTCACCTAGTAGTTTTAAAATTGGGAATTGGAAAGTTGATATTCAAGAAATTGTTCAGAGAATGACAGGCTGCCTTTGAATATGTTTTGTTTTATCAACATTCAGGGATAGAAAGAGGAAGGAGAAACCTTTTTAACACAGAGCAGGAGAATAGATAAAAAGAGAGCAGTAGGAAAAGAAGGCCTTTGTAAGTGCACTGTGAATATAGATAGACACAGCTCACCTTCTTTTCTTGTCAAATAGAGCAGAATAAGAAATAATTGGCTTACTTTGTATGAGAAAAAAAGTTTCAATTTTAAGAAATTCTTGCAAGCCTAAGAATGGTTAGATAATAGAGGCAGCTGCCAAAGGATGCTGAAGAATCAATATTATTGGAAAAGTTCAAAGTAACATTTAACACTCTTCTATATTTGATGAGTCGTGTGAAATTACACTGTCTCTGCCCATGTAGGAATTGAATGCTAATAATGTCATTAGTTTTCAAATACTACGGAAAGAAACAGTAAAATACAGATGAGCAATGATCTTCCCTCAAGAAAACTCAGATTGCCCAATTTGTGGTCAGTGCCAAGAAGCCTGACCTAATGCACAGAGCTCCTGCCAAAACACAGACAGCTTAGGGCACAACAGTTGAAAAGAGACTGGAATTGAAGGGTCAAACTAGAGGGAACAATACATATCAAAAGGTCACATGGGATACAAAGAAGAATGAGAAAAAAGAGAACCAGACTGCGTGATACAAGACAGTGTTGCTTTACCAGTGTTCATATTCATCTCTGGAAAATTGTGCTTGTTCTTGAAACTCTTTTTTTTTTTTCATTATTATGGTGCTAGATCACAGCTGAGAAAGGCTTATGCAAACTGTAGAAGTGGTGAATTCTGGAGAAGATAATGGCATACTGATGGGGATAAGTTCCACACAAATGAGATACAAAATATGAAGTGGGGCTGCAGGAGAGATGACAGAAAATAGTCATATCCAAACAAAAGGAATGAGATGTTGAGGAGTTCATTCAAGCCTCAAATTCCTATGCCAAATTCCTATCATATCCAAACAAAAGGAATGAGATGTTGAGGAGTTCATTCAAGCCTCAAATTCCTATGCCAAATTCCTATCATATCCAAACAAAAGGAATGAGATGTTGAGGAGTTCATTCAAGCCTCAAATTCCTATGCCAAAAAGTGCTGAAATGTGTTTGGGGCACAACTGTACCACAAATACATTAATCATTAAACAATATTCTCCGAACAAGGTGAAGTTCACAGCATTAGGGAGATACTACACAATTGTCAGATGAAGAAGGACTTGAAAAATGCAAGTCTTTCCTAACTGAGATCTGCTGAACTAGAATTCAAGCACAGATTGCTCTTCTTACATTGCACTTTAACAGAAATGTGCTGGGAATCCTGTCAGATGGTTTGCAATATTCTGGGTACAGACTGGATAATTCACATCAGACATTACTTACATAATCTTTGAGAGAGGCATAGAAAACACAGAAGAGCAGGAAGAGGAAGAAGAGGAAGAAGAAGAAGAAGAAGAAGAAGAAGAAGAAGAAGAAGAAGAAGAAGAAGAAGAAGAAGAAGAAGAAGAAGAAAACAAGAACACGGCAGGCCTTTGAACTGAGTCAGGCTTGGGGAAGAAAGCAGTTCCAAACGCTTTACAGAGCCTCATATCTTTTCCTTTACTGTTTTTGATTTGTTTGAGTTCTCTGACTTTTGATCTAGGTGCAAAGTCTTGGCATTCCATATTGCTTCTTGCAAAGCTAACAGTCCACATCATCAATTTGGATTTGAACATAATTATTACTGCCATATTTCCTATTTTTCTCAAGGTAAAAAACTACTCAATCACTGACCTCTAACTAATCTCTCTTACTTCTGTGAAGTTCTATTTAAAGGTATTCCTAAGCATTTCAGCATTATGACAACTACAGTGTGAGGAAAATGAAAACAAAAATATTGGGAGTAGGCAATTTACCATTACAGAAAGCAAACAAACTCAGAGTAATTTTTTTTTTTCCACCTGCATATTCAAAACACCATTCCAACTTGGCAAATGAACTCTACTTGTCCTTCACAGGCCAGGGAAGAGAGGAAGCTGTGCCCATGCCTTGCATCACCCAGAACACTGTCGTCACTTAACTGAGGCGCTGAATGCTCCAGGGATTCAGTAATTTCCGCTGCCAGCATCAAAAAGGATTGCTTTTCTATACACTGTATGGGCCAAATCCATTAATTCCTGTGGTCCTTCAAAGTGCTAAGGACTGGCAGGAGCCAGAAGGAGGACATTGGAAGGGTACTTACCAGTGCTATGAGGCAGAGAAAATTTTCTTTCATAGCTCTGGCTGGACAGCCTGACAAATTTACTGCTGTGCTGATGGCCAGATTTAGGGCCAGGAAGGAGAGGGTTTTTCTCACGTTAGATCAGATGCATTGCCTTCCTCTTCTAAATTGAAAGTTGACTGCTTGTGAACAGGATCTGAGGATACTGCCTGGCTTTTCTGGTGGCATCTCACAGTGCCCTGCTATTTCTACAGGGCAAATAACATATAGGTCTTCCTAGCAAAACATGCTTTGCTTGTTGGACTCAGGATAGGAAAACTGACATAACAGTAGTGCCCTATGACAGCTGAAATGATAGGTTTGGGTAGTTTCGTAGTTCTTTTTGGCCTCTGTGAAAATGTGTCAAAGTAATTCTTCATGCAAAATTACCTACAATAAAAATAAGCCGTGCCTATTTACTTTGAAGCTTTGATCTTGCTTTCCCTAATTCTGCTCTCCTATGGCAGTGAGCAGAATGACACTGCTGAGATCTGGTTTTAGTAAGTGATGAGTAAAATTCTTGTAGTGCAGTGCATTGTTCTACACCCACCCTCTCTGAACTCCACAAAAGTGCCACATCTGAGGTTTTGCCACTCCTGATCTATGCAGGTAACTTCACAACCCTGGCACCACACATGCTACAGAATTATTCCCTAATGGGAAATTGTACGGGATGGTGATAATTATCTCATCAATTTCATAAACATTAACTGGATTCCTGCTGTTATGATTTAGAAGTTTTTCTATGTTCCTACTGCCCTTCCTGTTATCATATTTTCAGTGCAGCCCTTTAAATATGAAATAACCTGCTGAAATACATATTGTGATACAGATTTGAAAAGAATGGCACTGCTATGGCACTTCCATTTTTGTGTATCAGAATTTAATACCTCCAAATTGTAAAAAACTTTGAGACAGCAAATATAAAACAATTTCAAATAAATACAAATTATAGGTCAGAAAATATCAGAAATTTGCCTACAAATGGAGAAAATTATCAAATCTAAAATGTATATTTGTCACTGATCACAGATCTACATGTATGCTTGTGAAAGAAAAACAAATCATAAGCTAATATACACAGTGTAAGGAATTTAACTTATCACAGCTCAGGCTATTTAACATAATGTAGTTTTATTTCATGTTTATTTTGTGAAATCACTTGATTTTATCTTATGACTGCTGTCATAAAAACAGCTTTTCCTGATGAATAACATTTGGAACAAAGCCAAAACCTGATCTAGCCCTTGTTTTTCTAGGATTAAGCAAAAAAGGCGTAAGCTCTCAGTACTTTGTAACACTAAATGAAAAATCCTCATTTATCACTGGTAATCACTTTGAAAAGTGACCACCTGAATGAAATAAATAGCCTGTGTGAGTGCAGATACAGCATCAGTATGCAAGGACAGGAGAATGAGAGGAGCAGATGCCTTCAATCTTATGTAAGCAATCAAGAAACTGAACATGTCAGAGATGCCAAATGAAGAGATGGGACTGCCTCATCTAAAACCTCCAAGCTGCAGTTAGGGCCCTTCGCTGATTTAATATCTTCCCTTGGAGGGAGGGAGCTCATTCTGTCCAGATGCTTTTATTCTCCCTCCATTTTAGACTAACATAGCCTAACAAATGAAACAAAGGAGATAGTGGGAAGAGAAAGCACTGCACAGTTCTGCATTATAGAGGATGCTGGCCACTGAATTGGTGTGTGGGAATAATTTCTTTGCCCATATAAAAGCTCTGGTGTTAGAAATATGAAGCATTTGGGTCGAAGAAAAGAAACAAAAGAGAAAGAAGTGGGAATGAAAGGAGGATAGTATGTCTTCAGCAAAAATTTTTGCAGAGGTAAATGGAAGGAGGAATAGTTTGGAAGTTGATGTGTGATAAAGCTTAGTGGAAGAGAATAGGCACAGCATATTTCATTAGAGGAAATCTGAACTGGGAATTTATATCTCTCTGTGCATTACTGACTTTTCAGGTTTCTCCCTCCCCCATGAATATCCATTCATATTTTCCCATTTCACCTGCATTGTCCTCACAATGAATTTCACCATGCCATGACCTTCACAGAACTGTAGATGCTTATTTCTCATTAAAAAACCGTGTGTGCTATCAACTGCAGATTTGCCTGCCATGTTATTTTTGTCCTTTCTCAATATGTTCAATGAGATATTAAGTAAGTCCAAACAGAAAGGTGACCCATATAGCACTTGACATGTACCATCTGCTTTCGGGATAGATATTTATCAGTATTCATTATGCCTTGTTTCCACCAAGCAACTGTTTTTCAGCCTGCATGTCAATATTACTGTCAGTGGCAATATGATTCTATAAAAAAAATTCATGAGATAGTGCACACAGTAAAATCTCATATATTATACCACCTGGCTTCTGTTTGTCAACAAGTTGTGTCATTCCATTGAGGAAGCAATCCATTCTGACAAGAAAGATATATTATTTTATATCTTGTCAGTGAAATGAAGGCCCAAGCAGGATCTTCAGAGATAAAACAGCAATGCTGAAGGAAGAGCCCAAACCTCCTAACTCCTAGCTGAGTTTCCTCACCATTGGGCTGCTCCAGCCTAACCCTCTGTGCTTGCTATCCTCCTGATCTGTTAGTCCTGACTTGACAGATTGCCTGCTTTTGACAGGACCTTGTTCCCTTCTTCTATTCACACAGACTCCTTCCACCAAGGCAATAACTTAATATCTAGGGAAGCCTGGCTGCTGGGTAGTCCTCTGTGTTGGATACCCCTCAGGCTGAGGGGGAACCTCTATCTTCCAAGGTAACTGCCTAAATCTTAAACTCAGATTTTGGAGTCTGTAGTTTCAGATTGAAAGCAAATCTAAATGATCACAGAAAAGTTTCATTATATGTGAATTACATTCCTCAGTCTTGCAGAAATCTCTATTGTGCTTTTTCATCAATATTTAGTTTTCTTCAGTGCATTCTTTATAATCACTGACCATTTTTGTTGCAGGCATTTTTAAAAAATCTGGCAGTATAATATGTACTCCTATTTTTCTGGATAGGACAAATGGAAAAGTTCATTAGTACTGTGAGAAGAATGCATTTTTTCTTTCTATTTCATCTTTATTTTCAGAATAATCAGTATTATAACAGAAATACAGTAATTTTCTACTGCAATTGGACAGAAAAAAAGACTCCCCTGTTGCCCTTGTGAGGAGAACATATACCTTTTACATCATTCTTTTTATTCACTATACACCACAAATCTATAGAAGTCAGCTTGCCCATAGTTGACATTTCTCCTCAAGTTGTTTGAGCTTTTCACTTAAGTCTACTTAATTATTTATCTGTATAATCAAATCTGCACAATGTCCCCAGAAGAAATAAACGACATAGTTTAGATATGCAAGGATGCTTAGTTTCTGAGAAAGAACAAAGCCTTTGCAAACTCCTCCTGAGAGAGCATAATATTGGAGAAAGATCAAAGGAGAAAACTCAATCCAATATTATTAGATGGATTAAGATTTATGTGTAATCTTGCAGTGGTATTACTCAAGTTTCAGCACCAGAAAGGTTTTTTGAACATTCCCAAGAGAAAAGGAAAGCAATGAGCATGATTTGTTCACAATATGTTCCAAGGCCAGAAATGAGCAGATCTACTGTTTGGGACTTTGTATACTTCTCAGCACCCTTATCCTCCCAGTGTGAGAATGAAGTCTAATGATTATTTGGGGAGGCAGAGTTGCAGTCCTTAAGATGGGCTGCCTTAAGTTCTTTTGTAGGGATTTTTATGATGTGCTTTTGTTCCCCTAAGGATTTGAAGGAATAGTTTTTGTGAAAAATTTGGTTTGGTAGAGTTATCTGAGCATGTTCCCTCCTAACCGTTCTGCCTTCTTGGTGGGCTCAGTCACATTTCCTTATGTGTTTAGATGTGGGAGGGAGATTGTTGTTGCCTTGACATAATTCCCTCTCATTGCTACTCTTTTGTCAGCCCTTCTAGGGGAAGAGCGTGTGCCACACGCCAAGCCTTCCCTACCTGAGTGCTCCCTGCAACTCGAAACTTGTGCATTTCCTGCTTCTTGCTGTAACTCAACCAGTGCAGGTGAAGAATTTCTGCTTAATGAAACTGTTTTTCCTACTATTTTACTACAAATTAATATCTACTGAGTTTGTAGAGCAGTAATTGTTATATCATAGCCCTGTCATAATCTGTTCATATTTGCTCTGGTGAGTGTTTACAAGAATGATAAAAAACATAGTAAGTTGTGACAAGGGACACATTTATTTACTTCAAGCATATGTAAAATGTTTATTTTTACTGTTGTGTCCCAGTTTGACACATAAGGTTTTACATTAGACATTGAATGATAAATGTGTCCCTGGTTGTTTTAGTCTATATGTGGGAGGTTAATATCTGCAAAGCAAAGTGACAATAGAGGAGCAAAGCAGGGCCCCAGGGACATAAAGAAATATTGATTCAAAATGTAGAGCCTCTTCCTAAAAAATATGTTTGTAGGACAAAAGACTACATAACAAAAATAAAAGTAATAGACAAGCTCTTGGATGGACATCTGTAACAGAGATTATTTGCTTTGTTTCTGGGAGATTATAGCAAAAGCATGTAATATCTGCCATAAGGCATTATCACATTTAATCACATTTCACAAGCTATTGTTTCTGCACAAAGCAGTGCTTTTCTAGGACTGCAGGGTATTTGAATATTTCTCAGAAAACTCTGAGATATTGTACTCACTGAGAAGTGTATGCCATGTCTGGATTTGAACAATTTGTTATTCTTCACACAAAAGAACTACTGAATTTCGTGAGGAAGTGTAAAGGATGGTAATGTAGCTATGTGTTTAAAATTTCTATTTAGGATCATCACAGTTCATCTTCACAATTCTGAGCTAACTGGATAATATAAACTGGGAAAAGCTGTTGAGTCTTATGTCAAATAAAACATGTTCTGCTGTCCTGCAGAGGCTACAAAATGAAATACACTTCAAGCTGGGAGACCCACAAAATGGGGTAGAGGTTTATGGGGAAAGAGTTAAGCAGTTCAGAAATTAGAGAAAAATATGTACATTTAGTTTGCAAAGTCATTCTAATGAAGTAATTATCCTGTCAGTCTCTCTTGTTTTCATCTTGAAATATCATCCTCAGATGAGTGCATTAAAACATTCCTTCTGTTAGAACTACACAATTTAATGCTAAAGATATTCAGATAATGGCAAGTGGATTTGACCTTAACGAACTTATTACTTCAATCTTCTTTTTATTACACAAGTAATCGGCTTGCTTAATTTCAGCTTAGCAAATCTCTACACAAATATATAGTAGGTTTTCTACCTAAACAGAAATGTGTTTAGAATTTTTGAAAATGGAGCGGCATTTTCTTGATTAGACTTAATGATAAAATATACAGAGTCATGTACGCCAGCTGAATTCCAGCTCTGAATCTACAGAAACGTAGAGCAATGTTTCATCTCTTTAATATGCAAAACATTACACTGATGTCACATTAAAGCTATATAAGCAACAATCCTGAAAAGTCATAAGGTGGCCAAAAGCCAAAAAAGAAACTCATCTCTTTTGTTCTAGACATGTCTTGCGTTTTCCCGGAGTCTTCCATTTATCGCTATTATTTTCTGTAGAAAGTAGTTAAATCTCTTCAGATTTTTTTACCCATAAATTGGATGATATAGACATTTTGTGCTGCTTATTCATGTTGACTATGCCATCAAGCTTGAATATGGAGGTCTAAGCCTCTCTGCATTTCCCTGAAACAGAAGGTATTCCCATCTGTAAATATTCAAAAATTGTGAGTAAGCTGATTAAAAATTCACAAGACTGGCCTAACACAATAATGTAAGCCCACTGCATTTTAGGTTGTTTTTCACTTGTAATTTTCAACTCTTTCTGGAGTACTCAAGTAATTTTTTTCAAGCTGTTGAAACCATGGAGGTTAGAAAAGAAAGGGGAAGGGGAAGGGGAAGGGTGTTGAGTCAGAAGACTCAATTGGCAGTGGTGATTCAGTCCATAAGACTTGATGGGGTGAAGAGACTTCTCTGAAGATTTGCAGACAGACACAGAACAAGAAGATCCAAAATGCCAATTCTTGGAGACAGAATTAAATTTTGACCTTCAGTTGTGGTGTAGCGTAAAAGAAAGAAACATCAGAAAATATCACAAGAAAAAATAAAAAGGAGATATTGAGGAATCAGGGAGATGGTGACATGTATGAGATGAAAAAAATGGTACAAGAAAGTCTAGGAACTAATGGAATGACCTGCAGTTCCTTACAAGATGCTCACAGCCACCAGAAGGTGATGCTATTCCACTTGTTCTTCATGAGTGAGGAACATTGTGATGAAAGTCCCAATGATAAGGCAGAAACTTGAAATGAAGTTAAGAAATGGATAAAAAGATTGCTAGCTGACTAGCAGCATACTATGTGTGCTGGCTTTGGTCTTCGGTCCTATGTTCCTAACTGCTACTGGTAAATATCTTCAGAGGGATGGATGATATACTAGGAGTTAAAACTCTGAGAAGGAAAAAAACCAAAACAAACCAACAAAAAAAACCCCAAAACAAACCAAAATGAAACAAAACCTGACACACAAAAAAAAACCCCTAACAAAAACCATGGCAAAACATCAAGAATTAGGGACCTTTTTCAGGTCTGTTTGCATTGCAGCTAGCATCCCATTAGCACTCTGTTGTCCACAAAAAGACAAACCAGTACTTCTAAGGACAGTTTATTAAGGACAGCTTTTCCAGCTGAAAGGAAATGATTAAAAGGATGAATTGTGCTCTACAAGTACCTCTTGTCTGCATTGACAAGAGATCATTAACTCAGGTGTAGATGTCTATATATACCTCTGAGCTTGCTTTCCACTTAGAAGAAGAGCCTGGTTCTTAACTAAGAATTTCCAAGACAGACTTAATTCAGTACTCTTATGATTTTATGAGAATTACACAGCTCTGTTTTCTATTTAGTGAAAATTATTGTCTCTTGTTATTTGGTAGCAAGATAGATGTGTCATTGTCTGTGCAAAATTCTCCATCTTCCACATCTGTAATGAAAAAACTAAGAAACTGATAGGATGCTTAGACATGGTTTTCTTTGAGAAGTTATCAATGAATAATTTATTTTGTCAAGACGATCTCCTGTGAAAATTTTTCACATAAATACAATATTTTTATGAGACTAGTTGTACAAATTAAATTTATTACTTTTGGGATTGACACACAGGAAGGATTTTGTTATTTAAATTTTACTTGCATCATTAAGTTTTCTCTGAAATAAACAGATAGCCTTAACATAATCTTCATTTTTTGTAAGCTTGTAAAATGAGAAGTGAAAATTTGCTTTTTACACCAGATTCAACGAGTTAAATTGCCAGAAAAAAGACTCTTCTTCAGAACATACAGCATAAACAATCATTGGTACTCTTTAGTTCAAATTTCTTCCAGTTGAACTACTCCAAATCTTATCATCTTAGATGATATGATTCAAATAGTATTCTCAAAAGGAACACAGCATCCGTTTCTTCCCACTGGAGAGCATGGTGTCCAAACTGGTTCTACAAAAGCTAGGTTAGATTACTGTTTCTTTGAATGGACGTGCAGGATGTAAGGGTGGCAGGAACAGACCCCTGGCTGCTGGACCTAAAGAGGGGAGACCTGAGGACAGTTAAACCTCATAGCTGCACCTGGTTGGTGACCTCCAAACTGACCATTCCTTTTTCTGCTCTGTATGTCTTTCAGTAGCTGTTGGGTAGCCTGATTCTTATTTTGCCAATGGATGTATTTGACTCAGAGAAAAACCTAGTCAGAAGGTATGCAAGGCTTCTCTGGAGTGCTCTGTTTTTTTTATCTTTGTCTTTTTTTTCAGGGAGGTCTGGCTGCTTCTCAGCCTTTATGATTACCTATATTTCAATTATTGATGTCTTTAACTTATTAGGGGTTTTCCAGTCCAATTCTTGGTTGATAAGTGAATATGATGAATTTTATACATGCAGTCATTAAATAAAATGATAGCTGGAATTCTTAGCACAGCACTGCATTTTGAAAGAAAGAGAAATTGTACAAAGTATATTTTCCCTTTCCTACACTTTTTCCTGGGACTCTTCTCACTGGTAGGCATGCAAATTCTTCACATCTTGCCACAAAACTTTGGCATATTCCACTATCCATGCCTATTTTCCATCATAGTGAGTGTGCTCCAAGGGGGCTATAATAGAGTTTTGACTTCTTCACTAGATATTGATGCATTAATACATTTTTCAGTGTTATTTTTGAGATGCAGGGGGGCCTTCTGCTCTATTCACACCCTCCAATAAATCCAGATCTGCACCAAATCTGTCCCGCTCATGACCCTCCAGAAAACAGCCTTCTGGAACCTAATGGCAAAGGACAGTTATCTGGTATGGAGATAGAAGGCTTTTTTCTTCCCCTAGTTTTACTGCTTTGAATGCATTGTATAAGCTTTAGGAACTAGGGATGCTAATCCACAGTAGTCGTCTGAACATTTTCATACACTGTTTTTGTTGACTGACTGAAAGAAATTTAAAATTGACTGAGATCCCTTGACAGCAAGGAGGTGCTTTGTGTGAATAACAACTGATGTGTCTTCTGTATACTCAAACAGCACTGACTGAGTAACAGGGAAATGCGTTAGCCAGAAGAAAACAATCCTTGTTTTTCATGTCAAAATTGCTGATATATTTACCTCCAGTTTTTTGATAGATTTGTATATCTAGGAAAGTATGTGTTGTATATTCTGAAAGACAAGTAAGACAATTACTGAAGCCAACAAAACTTAGTGGTTAGGTAGTATCAGAATATACAATAACTGGGAGAAAGCAGGAAGGGGAGAAGATCAGGAGCATTTAGGTGGTATAGAAAGAACTGGGATTTGCTGTTCATATACAGAGCAGATACTATTTAGGATATAGGGTGTGGTGCTTGGTGTGAAAGACATACAAAGAAGCACCTTGAAATTTCCAGGCCTCAGAGATGTACTTCAAGAAATGAATCAGCCTATACTCAAATTGGTAAAAAAAAAAAATAGTGTTGGTAATAATTTTTTGGTCCTTATCTATTAGCAACTGTCATCAAGCTTTCTGAACAGTAACTCTAGGAAGAAAAATGTAATCACTTTGATGGAAAATGCATTTCAGGATTAATTTTTACATTGTTTATTGCTGTTTTAGAAGTTGTCTAAGTTCCACTTAAAATATTTAATTATTAATATTAAATCAGGACATTTTTACACACATCATCATAGCCTAAGAGCAACAAGAAGGCTGCATTCTCTGAAGACCAAGAAAGTTAATCTCCTAAAGATAAGAAAAATCCACTCTGTTTCATGAATAATGGTAAGCAAAAGACAAATGAATTTGACCTTCTTTCTTCGGAGCTGTCTGGAAATTTTAATTTTTTACATTAAGTTATATGAAAGTACTACATAGAGCAGATCCTACCTTCTCCTTTCTCAGACAAAAGTCTGTAATTGAGTGACCAGACAATCAAGGCTATTGTTTGGTATTGAATTCCAGAGGGAGGAACAGGAACTTTAATGAATGCAGTGGTTCCACTTTATCGGGTGTGGTGTGACTTCTCTCACTGGTATATCAGTCCTCATCTCTGTTTTTCTCCCCACTGGAAGTCAAAGCTGGTCCTCTCTTTCCACTCCTCCTTCCCTCTGCCTGAGGTTGGCCTGCATCACGTTGACTCACTTGTTTATGCATCTGTGCTCTAAAGTCATTCCTTGAAACAACCTGGTTTAAGGAAAAAGAAAATGCCATCATCCTACTTTTCACAAGGAAAAATCAAAAAGCGTGCTTTCCTTGGCTCTCTCACATTATTTTTTTTTCTTATTTTTCCCATGCCTATAACCAAAAAAGACATTCTAAATGCTAAAAGATATTGGCTTTTAAGTGAGTTTCTTGAAGCAAAATGACCAAGGTATATACCACAAATAATGAATAACACCGGATGGCAATTCATTTGGACATTTACACATAAATACATTAAGGGAAATCACATAATTTGCAAGAGAGTTTGAGGCATAAAATATAAGGAAAATACTTGTCTTAATAAAGAAATTGCTTATCCAACTCTAGTAGTAACACATTTAAAAGATTAATTTCCTCTTCTGAAAGCTCCTCTGCAATGGTAGATCTGTCCTTTTCCTCCCCTGTGAAATATGGAAATGTGCCTGCAACAATCTGTGAAAATAAACAGCCTTCTTTGCCAATGGAACCATAAGCTGAAACTGTCCTGGTTTTATATCTATATGGATTACAATCCATACCCTCCAGAAATCTATTGTTTGACATCTTAAAGACATCTGAAGCAACGTGTTGTTCAAATGCATTGTTTAAACAGGACTTTTATTTGTTATGGCACTTTGAGGTTTCTTGAGGGACTTGTCTGTAAATTGCTACTGGCAAACCTTAAAAGATGGAAGGGAAAAATGTGTTATTTTTTGAGTGTTGACTGTGTGTCAAAAACATACTGTTCCCCAAGAGAGAGGCTTGGTTTATATTAGGTGATATAATACAAGCACACACATTTCCTGTAGAACGGCAAAAGGCTGTTCAACAAGGTGTCAAAATATAGGGTGCATGGTAGATATTCAATTTATAGTGGATAATCTCTAGAAAGTGTGGTGGAAAAATATATATTACAGAGGGATTTGAAACTGCAAAGACATAAGGGGAAAAGCAGAGATATGGAGATGAGTAGAAGAAAAAGTCTCCACTGAGAGAACAATTTTCAGTTACCTTAAAGTTTCTTATTATTGAACTGTTCTTTAACAAGCAAAACCATTTCAGATTCTTTCAACATACTGGTAGTAGCTTGTGAGAAATTTCTGCACTCCATGATTTACACATCTGTTACACTACTGAGCAAAGGGGCACATATTAAAAATTCCTTGATTTGCATTGATCTGAATTGATTTGACTAAAATAAAGGAAGAGGTTGCAGGTATACTGGCTTTGATCCACTCAGACTTTGAGTTTTGCAATGTTTTCAGGATTTCTGACTCTCCTTTACATGCATGCTGTCTCAATAATACTGTGACCTTTACCCTTACCTTTATAGAGTCAAGGAAGAGTGGGGGAAAGAAAATGCAGTTAGAAAAAATATAATCTGTGATAAAGAAGTGGTTCATCAGATGTGAGAAAAACTAAAATATTTCCTGCATGTGAGAGATTTTAGTATCCTTATTTAATTATGTACCATATAATACCAATTGTCCCCTCCTTTACTCTCTCACAAATATTGTTCCTCTAAAACACATGGAATTTTATTTTGGTCTTTCTATCACAATTAAAGATTTTTACTGCCCAGACACAGCACACAGACACTTTCTCTCACTCAGAAAAATCTCCCCAAAGTTTTCTGAGCATACCTGTACATTTACCAGTTCTTTTTCACTGTCCCTCTTAGAGTTCATAGTTTCGTGAGGACTCTGTGGGCAGAGTTCTGGAGTGCTCAGCCAAGGGTCAGGATTGAATTTTTAGGGACAAAAGTAAAAAGGAAGCCAGCTGCCCATCAATGGTGAATTTTGGTATTGTTTCCAGAAGGAGGTAGAATGTTTGCCAGTCCAGGGTATCTCAGCTGGTCCATATGGATGCAAGACATAGGAAATGCATTTTCTGTTAGGAAAACCTGCAAGCAGAAAAGGTCTGAGGTGCACTTTTTATAGTGTGTGTGATTTTAATCTTATTTCTTCTGTGGTATCATTTCTGTGATAAATTAATTCCTTACTAAAATGTGCACACAAGGTACCGTAGGCCAAAATTTTAAGGACCTTGTTTTTTTCCCAAATTTAGCTTGTAAGAAGCATGAAAGCAAAATAAATTTACAATTTCAGGTACTACTTTGCACTGTAAAGAGTAGCTATAAATTTTTACATTAAAAATAATCAACCGAGAAGGGCTGAGTCTGTATTATAATCTGATTAGATTTTAGTATTATAAAAGAAAAGACAAGATGAAAGAGCAGGGCTTTTTTTCTCTGCACTGTTTTTGCATAAACAATGTCTAAATCTCCTTGAGCTTTGTAGATTTTACATTTAGGCTGAGCATTTATTTGAGTCAAAAAGACAAGAATCAGATGCTGCTATGATAGGTTAGGGGTTCCAACCACATCGCAGATGTGAGAGCTCTGATGAGCTTCAGTGTCTTTCATGGCACAATATAGGGAAGATATAAAACTATTAGAAAGCATTTACAAGAGGGCTGTAAAGAAGCCACTCGGTGAAGGACCTAGAGGAGAAGCCACACAAGGAGTGGCTGAGGTCATTGGTCTATTCAGCCTGGAGAAGAGGAGACTGAGGGGAGACAGTTGTCTGCACCTTCCTCATGAGGGGGAGAAGAGGGGCAGGCACTGATCTCTTCTCTGAGGTGACCAGTGACAGGACCTGAGGGAGTGGCCTGAAGCTGAGTCAAGGGAGGTTAAAGTTGGATATTGGGGAAACGCTCTTCACACACACAGTGGCTGGGCACTGGAACAGGCTCCTCAGGGAAGTGGTCACAGCACCAGCCCAGCAGAGTTCAAGTATTTGAACAACACTCTCAGACACATGGTGTGACTCTTGGCAATGTCCTGTGCAGGGTCAGGAGCTGGACTTCGATGATCCTTTTGTGTCCCTCCCAGCTGAGGAGATTCTGCGATTCTATGGTTCATTTGGTTATGTGACATGAATTGTGTCATGCTGGACAGTTCTCATGGCTGGAAGGGAAAGAGTTGTATCCAGCTGTCCTGATACATGACCAAAGCCATGGCTGTGTTGAATGCATCAGTAGAACGCACAGGGACAGAGCCAAGGAGACAATCATTTGTCGCACAACACTACAGCCACAGAGAGTAAGGCCATGCTCTCTACTACTTATCCACTGAGGGAATTCAGTTTTCTTCCACCCCACTGCCTTCACAGAGTCTAATGAGCCCAGGAGACCTCCAGCATGACACCCAGCTGGAGGTACAGATCTCTGGGTCCTGAAGGGATTGTTACCATTACCCACTGAGCAGTGGCACCAGGATGAGCCTGGTGTTACCTGCAGGTAGAGACAACAAGAAGCTGGGAAGGAGAAGACCCAGTCGCCACTCTTCTACAACTCTGCTAAAGTGTCAAACTTGGTAGAGTTTCCTTCATAACAGTGGTCTAGGTGACTCTTATTTTGGCTGATGTTTCTCCTCTGCTGTCAGACCTGATGTCCAGTGTGTTACATGTGATGGGCAGGTGTGCAGGAAGGCATCAAGTGACACCAGGGGGAAGGGTACTGTATTCCAGTCAAATCACCAGCTCAGCCTTTCCTTGGCTATTTTCATTTATAATAGTGGCCAAGTTAAGGAAAAGGGCTGGATTGGATGGAGAATATTTTCTTGTGAGGTTTTGAAATGTGTTTCCAGCACATAAAGTTTGTGACTTGTAATACAACATTAATGAAAGTATAGAAGAGAGTTTTGGGATTTGTTGTTGGTTTGTTTGTTTGGTTGGTTGGTTGTTTTTAATAAAACAGCCTATTCAAAGTAATTATTAGCTCCTCTAATTTCTGACAAAACTAGGTTCAAGTAACAACCCTTCCAAGGCAAGAGAAGTACCTCAGAAATATATTCTTTCCTAGGAGTGCTATCCTAGCAAATCTGGGAAACTTATTCCTGTTTCATGTGAATAGTGTAATGTGGGTAAACTACCTGAATTGGCCAGATGGTTTTAGATAAGAGGGAAGAAAACAGAAGATTCACAAACATCCCATGACTAAATATCATCTTTTTTTTTTTCCACAGTGTCACAAATAGAGAATTAATGTGGGATGTGGGAGGTTCCCATTGAATTCAATCGCTTCCTGGGAAGGATTTCACCCACATTAGGACTCCAATCAAATTTATTGTAGGATATTCTGAACTAGAAATATGTTTTCAATAAGGGTATTTTGTTTTATATAAATAATTAAGCATGGCAGGAAGGATTAGAACAGAAGTTTTTCACCCTCTGCATGTCTTGCTCTCCATCTTGTTATCTAAACCATAATATCTTTAATTTGCTATTCTTCTTTCTTTCCTGCTGCCTCCTGCACTGCTACTTCTGGCCAGAAATATCTTCCCTGGAGGAGGACAGTTTTGTAAAACTCCTCTCAGAGTGTCCCTAGGGGCTTCATTTGTAACTAAGAAGCTCGCTCTTAGTAGATACTTCTATCTATTCTTTTCAGTTATCTGTTGCAAACAACTCCTAGAGTGTAAATAGTGTCTGCGTGTGCCCACATGAAATACATCAGGACTATCATCTCAAAGATGTCATTTTATTAGCTGAAATATCTGGAGTACTTGTTCACAAACTGGACTACCATTAAGTGTCTAGATAATCACACTCTTGAGCACATCGATCACCTATATATAGAGTAAGCACCACCACCACATTGTTAAGACTTCCATTATCCTGAGTGAAATGGAATCACAATGTCTGCATGTCCTTTGTCCTTTGCATTTTTAAGGACAGTTACGATGCTGTGAGCCCATTCCAGCAGGGACAAAATAGCTCTATTAAGATTTCTGGGTCAGCTCCAACTCATCCATAATCTATACTCTGATCTTACTTAAAAACGTTTTGATTTTGCACAGATTAACTAAAAAACAGGTGAGGAGTTAATTAAATGAGTTTGCCTTGATAAAGTTTCACTTATTCAGTTTCATGGAGCATAGTCATACAAGCATTTTTCTCCCTCTGCACTTCGCTTTATTTATCTAAAGTTCCTAAACCAAGGAAAACAAACTTTATGTTGGTTTCTAATCAATATTTTCTTTGCATCCCTGCAACCAAACGCACAGGGTGACAATGTCATATTCAAGATAAATGGGCTTTGGAAATGTACTTTTCCTGTATAATTGAAAACAGAGCTACACATTAAAAAAGCATTTACTTTTTGATGTTCTCTTGTACAGGGGAAATTGTCTGGCAGAATGAGTCTAGGTTTGTGCTTCAGAGAGGCAAGAACCTTTCTGATCTCTCCCTGCTTATGGTCGCCTTCCATCATGCTCTCTAGGAGAGTAATTTATTGCATTTATCCAGTTCTCCCAAAACAACAAGTCCATCACTTTTTTTTTCTTTTTTTAATGTGGTCAAAGCCCATTATTTTAAAAAATAATCTTTAACAAATGGTTAGAAAAAACTATTTCCAGAAATTAATTTTGATATTTTTTTCTATTGCAAACCTTCGTGACAGCAAAGAGGCTTAAAGAACGTTTTCCATTCCTCTTTTTTACTATTTTAAGCATTCATCTTTTAGAACTGTTGCATTATTCATCTGTACCACCTGACTTTGAAGTTGTTTTACTCTTTAATACTGTGTTTTACAGTAATAATAATGAAATGATTTCTTGGAAAGAAGTATTTTGCTCACATCACTGATTTGTATTATAGCTTATCTTGCCAAATAGTTCAAATATATTTTGACTTCAAGTGTCTGCATGTTTTATGTTGAAATACTGTGCAGATATTAGTTTTACAGCCAAAAGTACTGGTTTAAGTACAATAGTTAAAATCAGCTTTATCTGTTACTTGCAGAATTTACCCAGACAAATTCATATTTTCTCAAGTTATTCTATTAATTTTATAAATCTTTTTTTTTCAGGACAATATGACCAACAATACATAATGTGCCTTGCAGAGTGGCTGTAGATCTGTATTCTAATCATGTCATGTTGTTTCCTGTTCCCTAAATGCATCCTTTGAACAGGTGAAGGCTGCAGCCTGCACACCAGAGGATGTCTTTCTTTCAAGGAGAGTATTGGCAACTGCACAGAGAGGAAATGTTGTTACACAAACATTTTCAACCTTTTCCTTTCATTCATTGTATAAACTTTACCTCCAACACTCAGCTTACACCTCTTATCATGCTAGACCACAGCAAAGGGAGAAGGTGGCAGCTGAAAATCAAATCAGATAAAGAAAGAAGCAATTGCTCGGGTTAAAGAATCACAGCTTCTGATTCTATGCCTGATGCCTTGGCTGAGCATCTTTTTTCTCTGTTCATTGTTCAGCTCGGAATCTTATTAACTTCACACAGTTTCTTCAAGTCTATGTAATGGCAATGGCAAAAAAAAAAAAAAAAAATTAAAAACTAGATTTTTGAAAAGAGTTGTGTTTGAGGTTACTTTTGATGACTGCTCAGATATCTGGTGCTTAACATGTTATAATATGATGGTGAGCACATCCCTAAAGTCCACAACTGTTCCAAATTAGTTTCTAGTCTTTGGCTTTAATAAATCAATAATTACAGTCCTTTCTGGATGTTAATAAGTAGATAAGCTGGAAACATTTCTGGTAGAAACAATCTAGAACTGGAGTATCCCAAATCTCTATCTCCATTTTAAAATTATCTGATAGCTCTTCCAGACATTACAGCCTACAGAGACAGTTCAGAATATTACAATTTGACACTTCATGTTGAGTAAGAAATTCCATTTTCATCATCTGCTTCATGAGAATCACTGAAGGGGTTTATCAGGAATAAATTAGCATATTCTTAGGACCTCCAATCTGAAATGAACATAAATCCACTGATCCTTGACTGGTGAAAAAGCATTTATTGCATGAAAAATGGTGATATTTAACAAAGCAAGCCCTTCTCTCTTGTCTCTGTTGTTCTTTCTGGAACATGATTTTGAAGTGGGCCAAGGAAACAGCAATGAAAACTAAACCATGAGCTTGTAAGTGTACCTTCTCTAATCAGACAGTAGAGAAAAGGTAATTTAAACATACCCCATTGGTTTTGCCAGCATAGTTGCAGTGTCTAAAATAAGGTCTTTTAAGTCTTCTGTGCCTTATAGTGTCATGAAATTTCTAGGGCTCTTGAAGAAACAAACAAATCTTCATTTCTGCTGTAGTTAAGGAAAAATTCTCCCAATTCCTTTTGTTACCATACTATCTTCTTCTTTTTTACATTGTCCAGATCCTCTTGTATGAGCTCTTCTGTTCTGTAAAACCTCAGATTGTACCTACCAAACAGTTTATGATCATTCTCATTCAGTTTTATTCTGGCCTTGTACGGCCCATTTTCAGTACAGAGCTTGGTTTTGAAATTTAAATAGTACTTCAAATTCAACCACTGTCCCACACTTTGATTTAGCTGTTAATGTCCTACAGAGAATGTCACTCCCCTATTAGAGCTTGAGTAATTTTAAATTGTTCCCTCAGATGCATTAACATTGCACAAGGCAGAAACACAATTTGATTGACAAGGGGATGTTTTAGCTGGAATATTCCTGAATGTAAACTTGACAAATGAGCGAGCATGGCATGGAGATCACAGGAGGAAAACAACTAGGGAATGGCATGAGGTTTTTTACAAAATTGCTTTTCTGGTAAAGTCACATTTCAAGCTGAATGATTAGCACTTACTCAGCAGATCACCATGCACTGACCTTGGTAGTATCACCAGGGTCAGATTTGCATACATATTCACATGCATGAATAATTCTCAAATTTTCCATTACATTAGGCATAAACAGTTTTGTTTTTTTTTTCTCTATCATACATGAATGTCTTCTCCACATTCCTTTTGAAATGAAGAAAGTGGGTTAACTCTTAGAATAACGTAGCACACTGGTGCACTTTCTCCTTACAGCTGTTTCCCTGAAAAGCCTTCTTTCATATTAAACTTGTTCTTTTGTAAAGTGATTTCCCCTTCCTCTGTAGTCATTAAGTAATGGCAAAATACTGATCATCCATGCTTGGGATGTGGTACCACCTGCTTTCAGACCACTGTCACTGACTGATACTGTGCAATAGCTTGATATATCCTATCATGTTATCAGGTATTACCTATTAATGCTAACGGTTTTCCCAGAGCAGTAGTGGAGAAATGGCAGGATTCTTTCTGCAAAAATAAGGTGGGAGACAGGGAATAAGCTTTCTTCTGCTCAGACTCGTCACTTAGCAACACATGGAGATACCATATTCTATAGCAAGTGGAATATTCTATACACAGAACTCCTTGTTCTTCTAATGCCTTCTCTAAGTTTTGTTTTCAAGGTGACTTAGCTCTTTAATATAGCCATATACTTGTTACCAGAGCTGCACAGAAGGTGGAAGTCCCACGTCTTCAAGGGTTTTTAAATTTTAAGATATAGATTTACTTTGGAACTAAATGAAATTTAATCATTAGCAAATTATTTATGTGGAAAAAAAAAGTGTTTTACTAAAGTATTTTTATTTTTCATTTTATAGTAATGTTCCTAACCTACAAAATACCAATCTACAGATAAATCTTCATGGGATTTTAGTTTATCAGGTAGCTGGCTCAGAACATAGAGCATACAACAGAGAAATTTCTAAGAGTTAAGCAGGTATATTTAAATAATAGATGAACTGCTGTGTGTATGGCTAATAAAATCTTCCAACTGTAGCTAGGCTTCCAGTACAGCAGAAACCTAAGAAATATTTTGAATATTTGGAACAGGTTTGAGTTTTTTTGCAACACTGAAAACAGCAATATCTGAGAATATATCTTCATTCATTTATTTATATTAGAAGCTACAGCATTTCTTCAGGTAAAATCTGGTTTTTAAGCAGTAAATTCACTATAGTCATCTTTAGAAGTAGGTTGTAGTTTTCAGCATATTTTGTATGTTCACATAGCAAAAGTATTTTTCCTGCATCTTTTCAATTTTCTGAGTGTGTGATTCTGAATCTTCCCTCCCTTTGTCATTTTTGTAGGTTGTGCTTTAACCTACATCTGTAACGTTTGCACAGCACGGACAGTGCTTACTGTACCTTGACTTATCACTTTCACTTCCACCAGTGTCAATTCAATTGGACAAGAAATGGTTATAGCCTTTTGGAAGGTCACATATGATTCAAGGAGAAATTTCTTATCTATGTGATAGAATTGTTTTTTTCTATAATTTGGGTTCATATAATTTCACCTGATGCTGTAGGATTCAGGTATGCCAGTGACATACCTCAGTGCAACTACATGCTATCCTGTTCACACCGCCTACTCTATATTTATAGCTGAAACCTTTAGTTTATGAAAAACATTTGTAATACTCTCATGCAGTCATGTAGTTATCATCTGCTAAGAGAAAGGGAGCAATCTATGCAAACTCTTTCAAGTAAGCTGTATTCTCATGCTTCAAGAAAAGGGAAACCTTGTCATTCCAGTGGTTGCTCTGACTTTGCCTTGACTCCAAGGATAAAATGTATTCAAGGCTTTTAGGAGCTTTAAAGAAATTGTGTGGGAGGGATCAAGAGGAGGAGGTCATCCTCCTTGCCAAGTTATGGACATGAGAGAGATCTATAGTCCCAGCAGAATACACCTCTGTGTGGATGCAATGTTCCTACCCTGTGGAGATGGCATCGCTGCCACCACCTGTAGCAGCACATATCAAAGCTAGTGGATGTGTCCTTGAATGTTTCATTTTTGTTCTTGATAAAACAGCTCATCAGCATTGTCTGTGGTCTGGGAGAAACACAATGATAGCAACAAGAGGTTTGTTGGCAGAAAGAGTAAGGACAAAAGATTAAAAAAAAAAAAAAAGGGAAACTAGAGGAGGTATTCAAGCCATCAGCTGGAGTAATGGGGTCATGTTCTGATTTGCCTTTTGGCAATTAAAGTCTATTCTTTATGACTCAGAGTTTTGTACATACCTTGAAGACTAATGGGTTTCACTGCCTTTTAAGTTGGACAACTGTACAAACTTTGAAGTGTTGTCAGGTCAGGGGGTCACCCTTGCTATGAACTGTACTGCATTCAGCCTGTAGATATTTTGCTTCATGTTTACAAAGAAAAAGGTGGGGTCCAGAAGTTAATTTTAAATATATAGGACACAGTGATCTCTAAATAATTGCATGTTAAACTGTTTTGTGTTGCATAAAAGATCCAAAAAATGGTAAGGATACACAACTCCAGATCATTAAGTAAATTTTTTGAAAATATAAAATGTGCAAAAACTCCCCACCTGGGCTTAATATGTTTTAGATGAGATAGATGTATCCAAATGAGGAAGTCCTGATTGACCTTAGGGCTGTAAAGGATCTAGACAATGTGATAGCTAAATCACTAGCAATTATGTTTAAGAATTGTGAAAAACCGAATACCAAACATATTATTTATCCTTGAAAGGGAGAGTATGGAGGACATGGAAAATTATAGCTCAAGGCACTTAAATTTAATCCCTGCAACAAATCATTAGGCAATCAGTTTAAGTATCTAGAAGGTAAGACAGTGATAAAAACTATAGTTCTTCCAGAGTAAATCAAGTCAAACAAGCTTTGGAAAAGGTGGTAAATGTAAGATACTTTGACTTCAGTGCAGTTCTTGGCACTGTCTCAAATGGTATTCTGTGATTATGTGATTCTCAGAAGCATACTGAGAAAGTGAGGTGAAGATGAAATCTTCATCAGGTTGGTGTGCAATTGGCCAGAAAAAAATCACAGATAACATATACTTATCACCAATGTTTCAAGGCATCTTAAAAGCTCTAGGGGGACTCTTTGGAACTCAGTTATATTTGATATTTTCTATAGTAACAGAAAATGGTATAAAGGTTTAATTTATGCTGTTTGCAGCTGATACCATGTGGGTATAAAAGAGGGCTAGCAAACCCTTTAGAACAAGATCAGAATGAGAATAAAAAATCAGCTTTTGAAATAGACCTGAAGTCATGAAATCAGAAAAGTTACAAAGGCAAAATAATTGTTAACAAAAAAGGGTATGAGATGTACACAGGTTCATAAAACCAAGTACTATTTTTGCCTCTACCTTTCTGGTATGGTCTGTGTAAACAAAATGAGGCAGCCAACCTGCTCTCTTTTTACTATTTGTGAAGTCTTACTTGGAACACTACAGCATGCTGCTAAACTAGGAGAACATCTAAACAACAAGTAGAATGCTAGGGCATACAAAAAAAAAACCCTGAAAAACCACACAGTCACTGCATGTGACTTTGATCTGCACAAAATGGGGCAAATGTGGCAGATATGGTAAGTATGAGAAGCTTTGCTGGTCACTATTGGGTCACTGGGTATTTTAGCCCTAATATTTGGGGCCATACTGGGGACACTATTATCTTGAGCTCAGCACCAGGTCTAAGGGAGGTGAACTTTCATTCTGATTGCTATTGGCTAGAAAAAAGTGTGCACAGTATAGTGAATGGAGTAAACATCCAGAGTGGGGTGAAAAAGGGTGAGACCTGTACATCGTGATAGTTGTTATATCATAACATCACCTGAATGATTCATTATTCTTGGTGGTCAAAGAAGCCATTTTCTATTCAAAGGAGTGAACAAAAAAGAATATAAAATCTAGTTCCAAAACTCAGGCCCTTATTTTTTTCTAAAGTGCTTAATTCCCAATAAATCTGTTTAAAAAACTTTGAATAAGTTGTAATTGGGGTGAAGAAATTGAATATATCTGTGGCTTGTGGGATTTAAATATTTCAAATGAACAATGAAGACACTGGACTGCTCTCTTAGATATGTAATTTAGTGTGCAAATTTTGAGGAAAGCAAAACACTTTTTGTAAGTCTTCGTGTGATTCTCCTCTTCCCTTTGGCTTTGGTTCTCCAATATCTTCCAAGCCATAGTTGGGGTTTTTTTAATAGGCAATATCAGCAACATTTTGATCCATGATGATGCATCATTCTGTTTTCTTAGACATGGAAAAATTACAAGTGACAGATGGTACTGAAATTGTTGAATTTTCATCTATCTGGGAATTATTTAGAAGAAACATACTTATTCTTCCCTTCCTCATCAGTACTGTCAGTTTATTACCTTTTCCATCTGACACGCCTGCTGAGGTTCTACTTGTCTCCTCTTGGGTGATTTTACAGCATGGGGAGAAAAGAGGTGCCTCCTCACTCAGTGAAGTGGTGTCAGTGGTAGATCTGGTCTCACCTCTCAGCTGTTTTAGAGGCTACTTTACTTGCAGTGTGCTTCTGTTTCTAATGCATTGGGGAGCTCTTCTACAGCCCAGACAGCCACTGAACAGCAACAAGGATATACCCACTTCTAACCTAATAAATCTGCATTTGGCTCCTCTTGAGAAGCCCCACTCTGTACTCCCCATTGCAGTCATGAATGAGAGAGACAGTTCCAGTCATCAAAAATATCATTACTTTGTTTCTGCTGCATATCAAAAGATCTCAGCAAGAGCTGCTTCTAGCAGAACTAAGCATATGTGTTTTTCTCATATCTCATCAAATTCTAAGCAGGAAATGTAAACTTTACATTCCCGGTAGAAATATTAATACTGCTATGTTACATTTACTACGTTATATGCTACATCAATTTAACAAAATAAAACACAATATGTTAAATGGCTTAGAAGAAAAATGAGCACAGAGAACACTTCGCAGCTAATAGTTTTCAATATTATTCCTGGTATTCAGTGCAGGTTTTCTTAAGGGATTCTCAAGAATTTTGCTCTGTGTGTTTCAATGAGACATTTTTGTTCTTTCTTATGCAAACACTCAAAGTGCCAACAGCTTGTGTCAGTTTTGCTAAGCTGTACACGGGGACTGAGAATTGATGCTGCAAAACTGTGGAGTTCTCCATACAATTTCACAATGATGACCACAGTAAAAACAATAGTGTGCAAAGGTGATGCTCTAATGACACCTCTGTGGGAGATGACATGGAGACAAATAACAGTAATACACTTGAGGAGAAAAAACTAGACACCTTCAAGTATAGGAATCACATAAATAGAACAAAATATATCAGCTCAAGGAATAAGCATTATGTACTTACATACCCAAAACTTTGGGCTATAAATTGAGAATTCAGTTTTGGAATTTGTGGAGGAAAAAAAGGTACATTAATAATCACAAGACCTAAGCATCCATTCGATACTGAAAAAAAAGATTGCAGGATTCATCAGTTGGGACATTTGTATTTGAGATACGAAAATAGTCACGTCACAGTGGTAGTACATCCTTAGGAATATCATGTGAAATTTTAGTCATGCTGTTCAGGAAGAAAAAAATTCAGACTGGGAGAGATGTATGAGAGAACAGTCAAAATTATCGAGGGGACTGAGCTTTTTTCATATAAGGACTAAAACAGTCTGATTCATGTGGTTTTCAAAAAAAAAAAAAAAATTTAAAAAATAAAAAAAAAGAGAAAGAAAAGAAAAAACAAAACAGGGCAATAAATCCATTCTTTTAAATGTATAACATTCTGGCATAGGAAAGAATTACATAAGCTCTGCAATAATTTAAAACAAATGGCATTTAGTTGGACTGGGAGTCAATAAGATAGAAGCCTGAAATTACAAGAGTAGAGGTATCAAAAGACAGAAACTTTAAATAGAAAGTGAATACTTCTGGAAATCGAAATCCTAGCATTCCAGCAATGTATAATGACAGCTGTTCTGGAAAAGATCATACATTTCAGTGTATTTCAGTAAGAGTATTCAACATTATGACAAAACGTGGTGATTGTAGTTGGACATAACTGCTGTAGTCCTTAAAAAACTGGGATGGTAAGCCAGTACTTATGCAACAGGAAGAAGCAGTTTCCATACCATTTGCTTCCTGTATCCCCATCCAGAATTAAATTTCAGCCATTTTCTTACTGAGTAGGCTTCTGTGGATAGGATCCTTTTAGAAAACAGAAATTCCTGTAACAGAAATACAGAATTTTAATGTATATGAGCCCATGAATAAAAGAGTTTTAGGTCAAAAAGACTGAATGTCACAGAAAGTTTTTGACATCAGTGTTGAAAATGAAATACTTTTTAGAAGTAAATGTCCTTAAAAGTCCCTCAAAAACAATCTAGACACACTATTCCAATGCAGTTTATATGTACCAGAACTTAAATTTAAGGGCTCTTATACCAAGTTTACCCTAGCATAATTACACTGACTTCATCAAGATACATCAAAAACAGTTTTGATGTCAGTCAGAATTAAGCCTATTTTAGGCTTAAATGTGAAAGAAACTGCCTGAGTCTGTTCAGAGAAATATCAATATAGTAAGCTATGCAGAAAGTGATCTTCTGTGGCTGCAGTTTAGGTTTCACACCTGTTTCACCACAAGTGTATGAATGGATATTTTCTAATTTTCAAAGCTCCATATAGATTATGAATCTACATTATAATGGGGTCAGTGCTTTTAATTTTTTGTTTTAGTAGATCATTTACATTTTGACATCTTGTTTTACAAATCCCCAGTTTTTACAATATTGGGAAAATATTTGAAAATATGTCTGTCCAGCTGCATTTACTTCAAAGCTCCCTTTTGCATCTTGAATTGATTGTCTATGTAACTTCCATAACACAAATGAAAGCACAAAAATATTACAATTGGCTAAGTATGAATTTCAATGGAAAAAGAACAATTTCAATGAAAAAAGCAAAGAAAGCAGGCTTATGAAATTTTTACTGTATCATAAGAACCAAATCTAGGAAAACGAGTTCCTTTCTAAAAACAGAAGCGATTTGAAAAAATAAGTTATGTAACATGCCATATACATGAAGATAAGGGAGGAATTATACCTATGAGTTAAGAAAGCATTTTTTCTTCAGTGCTACTTAATAACAGTATTTAACTAAAATGCCATCAATACTGTTTTTAAAAGAGGCCCAATTCTCCATATCTTTGACTATTCTCCCAGCCTGACACACAGTCCTTCTCCCTACTGTCTTACACAGCCATGTCCTCTCCTCCCCAAGAGGTCAGTGGCAGATGAGTCTGCTCAGAAATGCCCTTCCCAGAATCAGCCCCAGACCTGCACTTCCCTCTGCTACTGAGTCTCAAAACACTGGCTTCAACAGGAGTTAAAAATTTAATATTAGGTACTCAGCACAGTCAAATATGCAAATCCTGGATGGAAAAACTGTGCCAAAAATCAAAATAAACTTCAGTGAAGGAAAAAATGGTGACATAGGCATTGACATTTGGGGACATAGGCATTCTCAGCTCCTGAGGTTCAGGGACCATTTACAGCAATATGTAACATACAACAATTAATTTGTTTTGTTTTGATGGCTATATGCCCACAGCATAAATTCTAAAAATTATTAATGGAAAAAGGGGAAGTGCTTGACTAGTAGTGTGTCAGATTCAAGAGGAATTTGATCATACATTCTCTGAGCATATTCTGAATCCCTTGTTATTTCATTATCTAAAATTGCAGTGGTCATATTTCTTGCCTAGACCCATTCAGGCTCTCTGCACAAACTGAATTTCAACCATTAAGCAGATTGAGGATGTTTCTACTATATTGTTAGTGTCATTGTCAGCAATGATTTATGTTTAAGAGAACATGGACAAATGTATTCAGATTCATATGTGGTGGTATTGCCCAGAAACTGGCTGTCATTGGTGGAAAAATATATAATTTCATTTTAAATAAGTTGCCTATTATTCTCCACTTTAGCTTTATTAAGAGGCAGTAATTACTCTGCTAGCCTAGCTCAGTATGTATTATTTCATCTTTTGTTATTAACTACTGGAATTACTATCCCTGCAGTTTGGAAAAGGCTCAATATTCTTTCATTTGACAGATGGCTTACCAAAATCTGGGTAAGTCTTAGCCATGAGGAAAAAAGCCTCCAAAACGTTAGCCCCAGGAACAATTCATAGTGGAGGTATCTGAATATATGATTATTTTTTAGTATTATGCTGCAGCTAGCAATAGAAGAGAAAGTCAGAGTTTTTGTAATATTCTTCTCTTTACACTCCCAAATGACGTGGATCCACTAGGATGCGAAGAGATTGCCTGAGTGAGTGGTACTACCTTTCCAAATTAGATGCGTCCTTCCCTGTTGTTTGGAAGATGTAGATTTCAATTTATTTACAAGCAAGTGGACTTGAAATAGGACCTTTTAATTTTCATTCATTTACTTACTCTGAAATTCTCAATGCCAGTGTAGCCTTATGCTCATTCAGGCAGCTCTTTAGGACTTGGACCTCTATCATTTTTTTTTCATCGAGCTAAGGCTTACAAGAAGTAATTCCCTTTAGTTAAAATGCAGGAGAGGTAAAAAACATGAATGAACTTTTCAACACAAATCTGAAATAGAAAATGGAAGGATCAAGACACTTGGAAGCTGAAAACAACAGCTTTAATTTTAACTTATGCTACTGAAATAGTAGAGGACAATGGAGCAGTTGTGAAACAGTAGAAGAAAACAATGTGTTGTCAAAAGTGAGGTTGTAAGAGATTAGGATTTTCTGTATGTGTGGGTAAGAGATCAGGGACTTTTATAACCAGAAGTTTGAATTATTCCTGAGAGTCAGATCCAAGCCATCTTGCTCAAAATAAGTAGCCTTCCCCAGAAAGTGTCATACTGACTTGAGTTTACCAGATTGAAAACCAGGATGTTTATCACTGTAGGTAAGAATTCAAGATTTGGCCTTACCTTGGGCAAAGGCAGTCATTTTTTTCATTTCATCACTTCTACACTGACACTTACTGCACTCTACATCTAGGTCATAGGACTGCTAAGCCACCACTAAAAATTGTCTCCATACTCTTGCTTTAGATTGGTCATTTGTACCTACACACAAGAAGCATTGGTGCAACGTAATTATGGATTTAGGGAACTTTGTCATTCTTCTTCTATCTTTTATTTGCTTTCCTACTCCTTTTCCTCTCATTTTCTTCAGGCAGGAAGAGCTGAGAGGGGAGAAATGACAGGTAGAAGGGGTATTCCTCCTGATGCAAAGGTTCTCACATGAGGACCTTCCTTCCTAGTCTGTCATGGTGTCCATTTCAGCCCCAGCAGCTCTGGTTTTATTGCTGGTGGAAGACATGCTTGCAAAAGTATTGTTCATTCACTTCTGCCTTCCTCCACATGCCATCAAGTTACAAATTACAAAAAAGTTGCAAACTCTCAGGAATGTCTTCTATTTGACTGTTAGCACCTTAAACAAATTTCTCATTCCAGACCTCATTTTCCTTTCCCTCTTTCTTGAAATGGCAATTTCCATTGTGTTCAATGAGACCTTTGATGATAAAGAAAATATTTTCATCTGAAAAGGAAAAAAAATATATGTTATTGATCTCTGATCATTGTTGTGGAATTCATTCTCAAATGTAGCACAGAAATTTCTTTCAGAAATTTGCTCTTTTGGACAAAATTATCCTAATTAGTAAAATGGTTTTCTTTTTGTAAAAAATGCTCAGTGCCAGCTATGCATGAGAACAAGAAAATATTACAACCCTGTGGTAAGATAAGATAAATATGATTTGCAGGTTGTTGAATTATTTGAAACATACCATAACATTGACTGATTAGGGGAGAAACAATAAAATAAATGATGCAACTTTTTCTTAACTCTTTAGCTTTTCAAAAAGTTAAACCACTGTGATGCTATGTAAATAAAGTATGGCTAGCCTGAAGCTGAGAAATACAGCTAATTACGTGCTTTTCTAAGACAAGCCATGCTAATTTGTTCTAATGTTTGCATTTCCATTTTAATGAGTTTCCCTAGCTTCCACAAAGTTTGTAGTTTTGTTCAAAAATCTAACAAAAAGCATTTATGGTGAAGTTTGGCTTGTAACAAAGGTAGGCATCTATGACCCTGTGATTTTAACTGCAGCTTTTGTACAGGGCGTCTTCAGCAAGAATGATACCTGGAGACATAAGGAGCACTTGATAAAGCAGCTCAGTGACACCTGCACCTGCACAATAGGACACAGATGACTGACTGAACACATCACTCCTACACTGAAGGGTGTGTAGTCAGGTGAGTGTCTGGATACACGAAAAGGAGGAAGTCAACAGTTATTAAATAGGCAGATCAACTACCCTTTCTGTGTATTTGTAGATTTGTGTTGATTACTCTTCCTTGTTCTTCAATGATTACATGATTAAAAATATGATTTACCTTGGGAGTTACTAAATTGAAATTCAAGTGCAGGAACACAAACCATGAAGATATAAACTCTCAGGCATGTCTGTATTGCAAAGATTTCTGTGCCTGACTGAGTCTTATACATCAACTGATTGACCGAATAATATCTACTACTTTGTACTAATGAAAACCAAACCAAATAATATGCAAGTTTAATCCCCCTTGAAATTCAGTCCACCACTAGATGCCAGGTTTGAGGGTAAAGAAAAATCACACCTGAATGGTAGCACAGAAGAATGAGAATCCCATCAAACAGGCTGGGCTAGTTGAGAACAAGACACTGATACCAATAAATAGTTTCTTTGAGAGAAAGAAATGCCTATGATCGATGCTGATTTCTAACTGGAAGTAAAGCATTTTATAAAATATAAAATTGATAAGCCCAAAAGTAACAGTAAAGGAGGGCTGAGGGACTAACATGACTGCCAAAGAAAAATCAGTACTTTATTTCATTGACAGCTGTTCTTTCAGATCTTTTGATTAGCTTGGACACATCTTTTATTACTTTATGCATCACCTGTTATCCCTTGGAAAAAGGAAAGTGTCACTCATAAAGTTAAGAAGTGCAGATGACTAATGTAATGTATTATTCCTTCCATAAAAAGATGGTAATGAAAGCAGAAAACCAACCATTTCTCTTGGTGATTATTACCACTCCAGAATATGGTAAGTGAATTGAATATTGTATTTTACATATTTAGCATTTAACCTGATCTTCTTCATCGGGAGGTACAGAACATTTATATATCTAAAGCTGTACACTTGAGTAATTATCTAATGGCCATAAACAATGGTTCAGCCAAGTGGTAATTATCCGCACAACAAATTATTTTTAGGAGACTGAATGTTCCCTATACTAGGCAGCTAAATGTCTTCAATTATGCTCATGATAAGGTTTGATGAAAATAAAGCTTTATGAATTTTTTTTTGCACATCTAACTTTGACTGACATTATTAGTATGACTCTTGAATTCATCATTCATTTTCCTGGCATTCAGAAATGTTCCCTATCATATGCTTGCTGTTACCCCATGTTTATGCTTGCTGTTACCCCATGTTTATACTTGCGCACACTCGTATTATTTGGGTCCCTTATCTGTCCATCTCTTTGCAGTAAAGAGGCAAAATACACAGGCAAAGCAAGTTATATGAGGAAAAAGATATTCAATCCTTGATTTTCCTGCTCAGTTCCTGACAATGCTACTGAGAGCAAACCCCTCATGGGCAGGAGACATCGTAAAAATAAAGGGCAAAAGAAAGAATCCTTCAGTGCATACAGATCTGTTTGGTTTCATCTACATCAGTGGAGGCATTGTGGTTTCCCATCAAAGTTCAAAAGAAACTGTTCTGGGAACCCTGCAATGTCAGACATAATGATATATTTGCAAATTGCTATCTTGAACAGGTTACAGATTGAATAAAAATAATAATGTAGAGTTGTGTGTTGTCCCTCCTATTACGCACACTGGTCAATAATAACCATAAATAGCTGTACTAAGTGACATTTTTAGAAATTTTAAAAAATAAATATTTGATAAGAACCCTAGGCAGCTGGCCTGCCTATCAGACCACCTTTAAGGACAATCTCTGAATAATAGACAATGCAAACTACTTGATTCTTTCTTTAATGTTAATGTTATAATTATCACAGGATCAAAGGTACAATTCATGTGGTAAAAAACCACTTAATTTCTGTCTGGAAACACCACTTAATTTTCTCTTTAAATACTCAATTTATGGATTGGTTTCTAAAAGCTATAAAATACTCAAGTATAAGTGTTATGCCTTGGAATTTAGTCTACATATAAATGTTCTTTTTTGGGATCGTGTCATTCTGCTGGAATGAGAGATATCAACTGGGCAACTGGGTTATTGTTAACTGTTTACTACAGCTCCCAGACTGGATACTGCCATCTCCTCTGATCCACATATGTTTGATTGTGTGAGTGCTCCCTACACCACTCTGTCTGAAATAAAACAGAATAAATTTAGTGGTTTATAGACAAGCCTATTGCACTTTGGAAAGATGCACTGAGTTCATTCTCTAGCCCAGGAGAAAAGCAGTAAGGCATGATGTGATAAGAATAGACACCTTTTCTTTCAAAAGAGAGTGGCTTTATCCAGAGTGCCTCCAGAATTATCCCTGTCCCAATTACTGCTCCCTGAACCCTAAGTGAATCTTCTCCATGGTGGTCTGATGTCTGCCTAATATCATGGCAGAGAGAATGCTAGCAATAAATCACTACAGACAGTCCCAGCACAGTGCTTACAGACCTGAGTTCTGGCCCTATTTAATTTACTAATCCCACAAAACAAGGTCGCTGAAGCTGAGAGACAGTTCCAGTGCTGGGAGTACTTTCAGGGCAAATGGAGTGGGTGGAGCGGAAAGTTCCTCCTTTATTAGAGAACACTCCTTTCCCTCATCTGGAATCAAATCCCTAGATATTTGCCTCTTCTCATTTTCCCTTTTCTGCCGAGAATGCAGATGATGGCTGCTTGCTGCTGTCCCAGACAGCTCAAACAAGACAAACTGCTGCACCTAAAAATGTCATTCCCACTGAAGATTAAACCCCATAGGTGTTAATAAGATTTTATAATGAGATATCTCTTTGTTTTGAACTAAATTATTTGAAGATTTAGGAAAAAGTACATTGCTCCTCTTAAAAATAAAAGAAGAAAAGAGAGAAATAGGTAACCACCAACAAGGGGGTAAAAAGAAATACTACATTTTCACAATCAAGTGTAGAAATTAAGGAAAATATCTGAAATAAAGCTGCCTGTGATTTTATATTTTATGTTTAATTATAGGAATACCAAGAAGTATTCCTATTTTCATTACTTACAGTGTTCCAGGGATGTCAAAGAACAAGCATGTAATAATGTTCCTTCAATAGACATATCACCTCATTTCAATAGTAATGCAAAGCATTAGTACAGCAGCTTAAATGACAAATGCATATTAACTGTGTGCAGGAAGATCTCATGTTGTCCTCAATTTCGGCACAACAATTTCATGTTTGATTTGGACACTTGAAACTTGGTTTTGGAAGTAGCTAAATGTCTTACCTTTTACAGAAGTTGGTATGTGTGAATTTTATGCCTCTTCTTTCCTACTTTCAAAATGCAGGAATTAAACCCTGAAGTCATCTTCAGGTAAAATGCATAAATGACAATGTCATTGTCATAGAATCATAGAATCACAGAATCATATAGTCATAGAATCATAGAATCATAATGATATAGGTTGGAAGGGATCTGAAAGATCATCTCGTCCCAGTCCCTCCTGCTGTGGGCAGGGAGATCTTCCACTAGACCAGGCTGAGTCTCTCAAAGTCCCACCTAACCTGGCCTTGAACACTTGCAAGAATGGAGCATACACA
Organism: Promerops cafer; assembly: GCA_013398275.1. Classification (NCBI taxonomy): domain Eukaryota; kingdom Metazoa; phylum Chordata; class Aves; order Passeriformes; family Nectariniidae; genus Promerops; species Promerops cafer. The sequence goes on along the minus strand of VZSE01009483.1, from coordinate 2,815,402 downwards.
ACTTCTCAGAGCAACCGCTTCCAGTGCCTCACCACCCTCACATTAAAGAATATTTTCCTAACATCTAATCTAAACCTATTCTCTTTCAGTTTGTACACATTCCCCTGTGCCCTGTCACTACATGCCCTTATAAATAGTCTCTCTCATTTTTTTTATTGTAGGCTCACTGCTAGCAATACAATTATGCCACCATGAAGCCTTCTCTTTTCCAGGCTGAACAATCCCAATACTCTTAGCCTTTTGTCATAGGAGAGCAGCCCTATTCTTCTAATAAAAAATTATTCTTCTAATACATTCTAATAAATTATTAAATTGGATAAAAATTTCTGTTACTTCGGATTTTGATAGAAGACATAAATATTGTTATGAGTTTAAGCCCTTAATGGGGTCAGACCTTACATGAATCACAAAGAAGGATCACTCGTCTTCACGTCCTCCAGTCAAGGGTTAGTCATTGCTGTGCTTTGTGCACTAGCACTTTTGTTCCAGGTGCAACTGCGAAAAGATATTATCTCAGGACTCATGTTTTTCTCCATTCCAGCCCCTTCATAAGGAATATACTTTGAGCAGAAGTATACTGAATTCTGCAGTATACTGAACTCACTTAGCACATTTTGAAACATTTTCTTGCATTGCCAGTTGGTGTATTTTCTAAAGGGATTTGTTACCTATCTTTGTACTCTACTTTTACTTAACTTAAATTTCTTGTTGAGAAACAAAAATTACTCTATTTTCTCCATCTCTCTGAGTGATTCTGGCTTAGAAATCAGAAAGTTCTGCCAGTCATAAATTACTTCACTTTCTACAGCAAGATACTACAGAACACTCTCTGACAAAAAGGTAAATTATTTACATTATTCTAATTCCATCAGTCTTTGCATATGGGCTAAAACAACATTATGTTTAATTAATAAACTTCTTAAAGAAGGCCACCAGACCATTAAAGAACATAAACTATTTATAAGGAAAAAAAATTACAATTATTGTTTTTCAGCATGAACATTTCCAACTGTCAGGCTTTGTGTTTCAAAAAACATCACTCGGGAGGAACCAAATTTGGAGGTAAAACAAGTCCAAAACTTTCTTCTCAGACTACAGGTTATTCCAGTTAGGTGTTGTCACCAAAACCCAGTAAAAACAGAACCCCTTAACACTAATGTAGTATTAAGTAGGAGGCATTCTTTATTCAGCTGGATGAACACATGGGTATCTCCTCCAAAACACCGTGCCTACTGAGTACAGAAAAAGCTCCTGTTTAAATACTGTATTTTACATACATATTCATAGGTTTTTTCCAAACAAAACACACATGATAATTGTTTCCCCAAAGTCACTGGCATGTGTTCCTTCCCATCAGCACATGCACTCTTCTGTCTCAGGGGTCTCTTTGGTGGTCCCTGGTGACCAGTGACCCCAAAGTCATACTTGACTGCTTGGTGAACTATGCTGGTTAGATCAGTTCTTCTTCTTGGTTAATGTTTAACATGATGGTACAAGCTAAGCGTCGTGTAGTTCCATAGGCTAGAGGGTTTTGAAGAATAAGCATGGTATTAACCCCCCAGGTGTGCAAAGTGATTCACCCGCAGCCCCTGGACGGCCCGACACTACTGCAAACAGACAAGTCCTGAAGGAAGCTGAAGTGCTTTGGAAGCCCATGCTGGAGCAGGCTCCTGCCAGCACCTGCAGCCTGTGGAGAGAAGTGCACACAGAACCAGGTTTTCTGGACAGAGCTGTGACATGTGGGGGAGTCATACTAAAGCAATTCATTCCCAAAGGACTGTATAGCCTGGAAAGGCCCTATTCTGGACATGGAAGGAATGGTAGAGACAAATGTTATGGTCTGACCACAACACCCATTCCACATCGCTCTGTGCTTACTCTGTTATTAATTGGCAGTAAATTAAAATAATGTCTGAGCTGAGGGTTTTATGCCCGTAAGGATAACTGGTGAGTCATGTTCCTGTCCTTAGCTCAACCAATGACTTTTCCATCTTCTCTCTGTGTTCTGGAGAGGAGAAGTAGTGAGAGAACATCTGGGTGGCAGCCAGACAAGGTTAATCTACCACACTTGTCCTTATGGAATCATATTTTTATTGGTAATGTCCCTAGGATGAATGAAAGTAATTTCTAAAGCTTAAGGTTTTCAATTATCCATGAAAATATGTGCAGAAGTTTCTTAACTGATCTTTAATTGATCAACAGAAATTTTCCCGGCTGGCTTGTCCCAAAACCCTTAGCCATACTTGAAATCTGGACTGATGTGTTGTCACAGAAACTGTTTTGTTTCCATAAATGAGAGGGTGACAATGTGATCAGGAGGAGTAACAGGTCAGCAATGACACCAGCAATCAAGACACCACATATTGAAGCATTTGCAGTGGTACATGCAAAATTTGAAAGTATTGCTCCTGGCTCAGAGGCAGAAATCAGTTGCCAAATACAGCAGAGTTTTTTAATATTATTATTTGTTTTGTTTGATAGCCAGAAATATGTCTTTTTTTTCAACTTCTGAACTGCTTTTCCATTAATTGAATGGATATGCTCTCACTGCTGTAGTGTTTCCCAGCCATGTCCTGATCTAAAAACAGTATGGAAAATATTGCTTACAGTGGCAGAAACATAGCCAGATATTTTGATTTAAAAGCTTGCTGTTATGAGTTGCTTTTCATGATGCTATTTTAGATAATACCTTCAATTTCCCTAGTCCAATGTATGGATGAATTTCTAATGGGTTATCCTTTGCTGCTGAGGTGTGTGACTGCCCTTCTATGCTAGTGTGAAAGGAATGATTAACAATGCTTTCTAAGTGAGCTACAGCAATGGGTTTTGACTGCTGCCAGGACCCACTGTGAGGCTGTACAAAGGTAAGGACTGGTGTCAGCACTGTAAGGCTTTCCTGGTGCTTGAGCTCTGAGGGCACCACACGTGCAGCAGACACAGAAATGTTTTCCCTAGGCATGGTGGAAATTGGTAATGTGGAAAGCTCCTGGGAGGAGATTTCAGGAATGGTCTTAAATGCTCCTTTGGGGCAAATCTTGGACCTTGATTATCGCAAAGGTCTTTTCCAACCTAGTTAATTCTGTGATTCTGTGAAGTCAGTTCTGAAACTCTGTCTGTGACCTATTAATATCCGGAAACGATCACATTAATGTATGCAACTCTGTCCAAAAAAGTCCATTGTGTTTGTGAGGAATGTGTTCATGATCCCATTCAGTTATATTAGAGAACATTATACAATTAACAACCCCATATTTTTTACCCAAAGCTGTAGTGTTCATCATAAACAGACAAGACCTCATTTGCAAGGTGCCTCAATCATTATAGACAATGTAGTAATGCTTTCCAGGTGGCAATTTGGTACCTAACAGCTCAAATAAATTCCCCTTACTAATTTAACTTTCTAAAACCTCCCAAACACTAACAGGCATGATTTATTCATTGCTTCTATTACAGAGGAAAAAGCAAAGAAAACCTGGTAAACTCTGCTTCCATTGGGACATAAGAACAGCCTTTTAGAAGCTGACAGTTCAGATGAAAACCTCACAGGAGGTCAGTAACCCTTCCCAGTCTTGCGGACAGAGTGGTCAGGATAAACTTAAACTTCATGGCAGATACGACAGTCTGTTCCCAAAGGCTAAGTTTGTTAATAACTCCTGCTCTTCTATAATGCTCTGGAGAGCTTTCCTATCACTTCAGTTGTGAAGGAACTATAAGGCATGCACAAACTAAATGTCATCTTAATTGCTCTGGAAAAAAGAAATTTGAAAAAAACTCTGTTGTGTTTGTCTCTCTTCATTCACTAAATATAATTTAACAAGCCCCACCTGCAGTTAATAGATTTTGGTGCAGTTTCTCACTTGCATGAGTCAAGCTGCTGTAACTTATTTTACCACCTGTTAAAGCAAAAAACTATGTACATGCTATTCCACAAAATAACATCAATACTGTAAACATTGTGAGAAAAAATTGAGGCTTTGATATTAAAACCAATGCAAGAACCTATGAAGGTTTTCTTTCTTTTTTTTTTTTTTTTGCTAATAAGTTAAGTGGCTTGGCTTAACTCACTTTTAATGTAAGAACTAGAACTCAACAAATTGTGCTTTAAAGTATATGTTTGATATAGCCACTATGATCTGGAAAATAACGTTATCAAAATGAAACTGTTTTTAACAAAAAGAAATTATGAAAACAGCAGAGGCAACTTTTTCTAATTCAGATGAAAATTGCCAGAAAGAGGACACAAATGAAGAAAGAAAGGGATCTGATAACGTAGTTTGAAAGGTTGTGATGGGATGCAATAGAAAAACAGTTACTCTAAAGAAACTGATGTGAGGAAAGGTACCGGAGAGCAAAATTGGTAATGAAGTGCCAAACACTCACTACTTAAAGAGAACATGAAGGTGAGCACAAAGCTTCTTCTGTTCAAATTCTGGTATGTCTCATTTAATAAAAGACAAGAATAAAACTTTTTTGAATATGAAAGGGCTAAGAATTTTTTTCTTCCTTTTTCTTTAAATTCCTGGGTGTGGAAGTACATAAACTGTTTTCACACATGCAATGTGATATGTATGAAAATAAAAACATTTTCTCAAGAAATGTTAAAAAATATTTAAGCAGTTAACACAGTAAGATAATACCATAAAAAAATCTCTGCTATTCACAAGGATTTACTCCTGTCTTAAAATTAAGGTGTTTTGTATTAAATTATCATACCTTCAACTATGCTAAATTGTACCATTCTTCATAAATTTACTTGATTCCACTGATGTCTTACAGTAGTGTAGGATAGTCAAGACCTAGTGGAAACGGGGAAATATTTAGGTAAAAACAATTACATTTGTAATTTCTCAGCAGAAAATCTAATAGCACTGTCTAGTTATCATCTCCAACTGCACAAAACACATAATAAGTGACAAATATGATGTCAGGCAAAAAATCAATATCAGTGAAAATAACATTTTACCTATTCCTTCTCTCATCTCTTTACTTGCACTCTTTGGTTAGTATTACTGTTGCTGAATACAGACAAATATTCACCAAGAGAAACCCCTCTTAATGTCATGTAAAAAATTTTTATTGCCATGGGATATTTATTTTTTTTTAACTCTGTAGCTCAAAGAAGTCAAAGTATGTGCTAGGTTCATTTTGCTAATACTAATCATGACACCAGGCCCATACAGCCCATTTGACTCTTGTCAAATTTACTACTAACAGTTCTTTTGGATGTTGTAGGACTGCGCATATACAGATTCATACTATATATAAGGTTTATTGTTGTGAATTAAAACTAGTGCTCTGAAATTCTGTATGTAGTTCATAAAACCTGCATTTTAAAATTTTATGTGAGAATATTCACACACTGTCTCCTGTGACACAGCACTACTGAAGTTTTCAGGATCAAACCTGTTTAAACACAGAACATATGAAAAGAGAGTAGAGAATACTTACTGGTTATAGGATCAGGAAAAATTAAACAAATTCCAGGTATTTTTATACATTTAAGAGATATTAATACCTTTAGCAATACCTTCTACATGAGTTGCACCATTTATAAGGAGAAGAATTATATGGAAGTCACTGGACTGCAGGTGCATGTCTGGACAAGGCTTTCTTTATGCTTCTTTATGGTTTATGTCAGGGTTTATTCCTGCCCACGCAGCTGTTTGCTCATTTCCTGCCCCTCTCCAGCAGCAGTGGCATCAGGGAGAGAATCAGAAGGGTAAAATTGAGAAAACTCATGGGTTAAGATAAAGACAGTTTAATAGATAAAGCAAAAGCTGGGCACATGTGCAAAGCAAAACAAGGAATTAATTTCATTCACCCCTCCCCATGGTCGGGCAGGCATTCAGCCATTCCCAGGAAAGCAGGGCTCCATTCCACATGATGGTGCCTTAGGAAGATAAACACTGCCACTGCAAACATTCCCCTTTCTTTTCCTTTACCCAGCTTTATATCCTAAACATGACACCATGTGGTCTGGAATGCCCCTTTGGTCACTTGGGGTCAGCTCTCCCAGCTGTGTCCCTTCCCAACTCCTTGTGCACCCCCAGCCTAGTCACTGGTGGGGTGGGGTGAGAGGCTGGAAAGGCCCTGGCTCTGTATAACCAAAAGCCCTGCTCAGCAGTAATTAAAACATTCCTGTCTTCCCAACATGGTTTCCAGCATAAATCTGAAACACAGCACCGTATCAGCTACTATGAGGAAAATTAACTCTACCCCAGCCAAAACCAACACAAATCTGGAGCAACTTTTTTCCAATGTGACTGTGCCCTCTCTTGAGCATTTGGAAAAAAAAAAATCCCACAAGTTCAATTAATTGTTAGAAATCTCACAAGAATGGATTATCTGTAGTTGCCAAGTGTTGAAAAAATGCAAAATGAGACAATTCTACATTTCTAGCTAATTCTTTTATCCATGTATGCTTAATTACTGATCCATAGCAAGAGAAGAAATTATTTCATTGCCGTGAGTCTTCTTTTGACTTTGGCAATATTCCCTAGAGGATCCTATCCAAGATTTTCTCTTGTGAATCCATGCAGATTCTCCTATCCAAGATTTTCTCTGGTGAACCCATGCAGAGTCTCCTGCATTTTTTGTTAGTCTTTGCACAGCAGATATATCAAGTAAAACATATAATAGAAGTAAATTCAGGAATAAAATCTAAAATATCCACAAAACTTAGGAGCAGACAATGGCATTTTGGACTAAACTACAGCCTTGTGTGCGGCACTGCACCAGGAAAAATATAGGTATACTAAAAAATGAATGAATCTTAGAAGCAAAATCAGTAATTTTGCTCCTTCTTTGTGAAAGAAAGTTTGTGCTGCCAACCTAAGAAAATAAACAAGAACACTAGAGTCACAATTGATTTAGAGAGGGTGGGAAGTATAATGATAAAGACCGTGCTCAAATTTCCTGTTCCTTTTGCACTTCATCTCATTCAATAGAGCAATAGACAGTAGCTGTTGCTTGTTCAGATATTTCAAGATTCAAAGAGGCAGATGTTATAGTTCCTCTTTTTGGCTGTGACCAAGTATAGCACTATTCCAATTATTTGTAGCAGAAAACCCACAAAGTTAGATGATGCTGATTTCTTTTTTTTTTTTTTTTTTTAATACATAGATTGAAAAGAGATTCATCAGTGAAGGTTGGGAATTTAAATAAAAAGTGAGAATTTTGACTGTAGTTTGAACTTCCTTAACTTTTTTGTTCTGGTCAGAAGCTGATTGTTATATGTAGGAGAATATAGAAAAAGTCCTTCCATGAACTAACAGTCAGAAAGCAGCAAAAGAAAGATGTTTCAAAAATTTTCACTGAATTATTATGCAAGCAGTAGCAACACCAAGATTTTTATCTCCATTAGAGAAACTTGTCTCATATCTTGCAAAATAACCTTAAGTATTCACACTCATGCGTATAGTCTTAAGGGAAATATGTAAGTTTATAAGAAACCTATAGAGAGGACATTGTCCCTAAAACTTCAGAAATAACTGGCTAACAAATTCAGATCCAATGCCAAATGTTAAGATTTCCACCCTCTGCTTACACATGAAACTGCTCTTTTTCTCCACTGTCTTCACATAAACCTGAATAACTTAGAAAATTCCCCTGTAAAGGAATGTAGATGACTGTCTTCCTGCAGGGGCTCCCTCTGGACCAGGAGCATGCTTGCATACTCCTGTACCTGTGAATTTAGACCCTGCTGAAAAGGAAATATGTTAACTTGTGCTCAGCTCTACACCAACATGAACTAAGTCCCCATTGGATCAGGCCACAAATGGAAAAATATGTTTACACAAAAACCTTTACGAACAAACATAAAGGTATGTAGTTCTTCTCCAGAAGGCAACAGTTAAAAAGGGGTTTTGTGTTCTACCCTGCTGATTGGCAAAAATGTGTTGATGCTATTAAAGACAATTCAGAAGCAACTTCAGAGCTTCCCATCTTCTCACTTTAGATTTCACAAGATGTTGCAGTTCCCCTCATGGCCATTGTAAATGCTCCTGGGACGTTTGGCCCCAGAGATATGGTGGTTCAGCACACTGAGGCTTCCATTAAATATGGTACTATTCATCCAAGGAGAGCAAGTGATTGCTCCTTTGACTGACCACAGCCTCTTTGCTGGAGGAACTTTTCCTGTCAGACCATTCCATTACAAAATCAATCAGCAATTCAGTGCCTTTTTATACTTCCGTTTCAACAAGGTCTCCTCCAACTTTCTTTATATTTTATTGTGGTCTCCTGTGCTATTCTGTACTAAAAACAAGCACTCTTTTAATGCATAAGAATTTGTGTATTCCTGTTAAAAATCAAAAATAGTGGTGAGGACGATGAAAGGGATCTGCTGAAACAAAAATATTCCATCCTATTAATAGCTGCTCAGGGTCCAGCTGCAGAGATTATAGGTTAAAATTCCCATTTCTCAGATGAAGCTGTGTAGTGAGAGAAGTTGGATTTCTAAGGTGGGTGGATTCCACTGAAAAAATGCATATAATTAAAATAACACCACTATTTATCAGCAATTAGCACTAACTCAGGAGTGATTGTTGTATGTATTTCAAGGATTTTGTTTCATTTGCTTGAAATTCAAAGATATAACTCCTTGATAGGATGTTTAAAAAAAGATAGAAAAACTAAGCAAAAATGTTCCATCTTTCATAAGGATCTACCTTTCAGAAATATATAAATTACAGACCTCAAATTGTAATTTGATGAATGTATTTGCTTTCTTCTTCTCCTTCCTTTGTATCTTGGACTTAGTTCTACCTTATCCATCACACTGCCTGTCCCATCTTACTCTCCTTCCAATTCTTGAGGAACCTGGATGTGTCTGAGATCAAGAGAAAGCAAAGTCAGGAGGGTTCTTCATTTTTTCCCCTGTACTAGCATTAAAAAAATTTAGCCTCTATGAAAAGAACTGACTTTTTTTTTATCTGTGAAAGTTAAAAGGGAACATAGTGGGGGGAAAAAAAGGAAGCTCTATAAAGACTTCTGTATCAGTTCTAAGTTTATATTGTGTGCACTGCTTTCCCCCTAACTGTCAGGATTACAGATTGCTTTTAAAATAATTTTTCCACAACTAAAATTTGGAGCATTTTTAACTCACCAACTCAGTGAAAATATCAAGTTTTTTATTTTATTCCAAGTTTATTCTAGAAAAATATTTTTTATTTTCAGGAAGGACTTTAACAGTTTTCTGCAGCAAGTTTAGAAGTGTCACATGCAAAATGGATACTCTGTAATATTGAGGAGGAAAGGTGATTTCTAGCAAGTGGCACCAGATCCATCTGCCAAGGAACAGCCATCCCAAAGTTCTTGCTTTCATATGACTTCCTCTGGGAAGGGACCATCTTTATGAAGAGCCCTACTTTACTTGCAAGCACATATGTTATTCAAAATGGTGCCATATAGTCACTTGGAAATGAGTCTTCTGGCATGGGGTTAGACGGAAGAAGAAAAATGTACTCTCTTTTTTTTCACTCTCTCTGTTCCCAGTTTCCCTGCTTTCTCATTTCCATGCTTGTGTTCTCCATCCTACACACAAAGGAACTGTGATGACTTGTGCTGGGCTACAGAACATTTGTGCATGTATCTAACTTTTTAATTGTATCTTCCTTTTTGTTCAAGAAAACAAGTGCTGGCCGCGTGTATTTCTCACAAAAATAAAGTGTTTGCAACTGGACTACAATGCAATTCCCTTTCCAGCTAACACACCAAGGGAGTGTGATGCCATTTGTACAGTCTCTGGAAATTCATGAAAATACATCATGAAATGTTTGAGACTCCAGGTTTAAAGCATTTGTAATTGATGTGGCCTAACAAATCTGCAGCACAAAGTATGTAGCTAGGCTGTCAGAAGTAGCCAGCTTCTGCAAATAGGGAGCAGGTAGTCTCATTAATCAAGTAAGGTGAAAAGACATTAATCTTCATAAAATAATTTTTTAACTTACATAAAATTTACCTAAAATCTTCTTGTGTTTTTATGCCATGAATGGGCTTTGCATCATACATTGGCTCTGTGAGGGGCTGCAAAAATATTTTTTGCCCTTTTGGGAGGTATCAAGTAAAGAAATTGGTAGAAAACTTCTGGCAAGATTTTGGACAGAGGATGAAGCAAGCACGGGTTCTTGTGCTACAAACTTTCTGCAGTTATGTGGTGCGTGGGAGGAGGAGCAGAGTTGAAGCTTTCACATCATGAATGGTCAGGTCCACCACATGGGTAATATCTCCTTCCCTGCTGGAGCTTCATGAACCTGATGCATGTATTTCTGTGTGTGCCCAAGGGGCACTAAGTAAAGACATCCAACTAATTTGCAGTTACTGTTTCTAAACAGAAGACATACCTGGTTTATATAGAACCATATTCCTTCATCCTTACACTGAGTTTGCAATACCTTGGGGACCACTGGCAGAGTAAGAAGTTAATGAATGTGAACAGTGTGTGGAATTTGGCTCTAGGTGATGGCTCTAAAATATTATTTCTACCAAGAACTACATTAGGTGCAATCTAGTACCATGATGAAGATCCAAAGGATGTGGGAAGCCTTTCATGATTCCAAACATAAGGGCTCAGCTGCTCAGTGTAGGCAGGAGCATGGTATGTGCAGAGGCTGCTAAGCTATGCAGTCATCATAAAGGAAGAAGTCCTTAATGGAAGTTGTGAAAAATCCAAGAAATGGGGTTTTTTGCACAAATTAGGAGATGCAAAAGCACATGTTGTATTTGCAGAACATTCTTAAACACTGCAGGAACTCCGCTTATAAAATATTTAAGTCACTGTGTTTATTCCAGAGAAGATAGGAAAGAAAAGATCCTTTTCTAATCCTAAAATGTTCTTTGGAAAACTGGGCTAGGAAGAAGTATCAGAGAAAGAGCAAACAGTATTATTTAATTAAACCTGGTGATCTTCAAACAGATATATTCTGACAAATAACACATGCAAAGAAAGAAACTGGGATATATTCAGAACTAAGACAAAATTCCGAAACAAATAGGAGGAAAAGATGTGATGAGAGATACAAATATAGCATTAAAAATTGCTGCTGAGACTGTGTAAACCACTAGCAAGTGTGCTAGTAGAATAATGGAAATATTTGCCTCTTTTATAGCATCTTTATTTTGCTCCAATTTTGACAGTCTTTGTGGTTGTGTAGTACCACCATCTAGATCATCTATTTCCATTTGCTTCTGAAAAGTCACAAATTTCCACACAGTGTAGATGAAGGGAGGAAACCATTGTTGTTGCAGTGTGAGTTAGCTTAGTAAATTTAAAATGTAATAAATTTACAAGACACTAATTTGTCTTCAGTAGCAAATTGTGTGTACATTTTGTTCTTTTTAAGATCATGTGAGATAGCCTAATCTACCTCAGAAACAGAGCAAACAATTATTCAAGAAATGTGCAATATAAGTGACTGCATGGGTATTTAATATAGAGAAGATTAAAGAATCAAGTAAAGTAGAATGTAAAGTAAAAAAATCCTTGCCTACAGAAAATAAATGTAAAAAACATTTCACAGTAAGACCTATGTTCTTGTGATAAAATAAAAAAAATAAGAGAGAGAACTGGAAGGTAAAAAGTAAACTGATATGATTTAACAGCAAGTCATGTGAGGTTACTCTAGCTAAAATATCTCTAGTGAACATAATTGGCAGCAGCCTAAATTACTGCAAGCTATTATAAATTAAGATGACTGAAATTATTATAAATAGCCAGAGATATAAAACAAACAGATTGTTTTCCTTAATGAAACTCAAGAGTTTGGAAAAGAGTCAGTGAATTGGCTCGATAACCAAGAATTTAAAGTTGCAGATAAGGAAATTAAGGACTGCTGGGAAGTTTAACTGCTTGTGTCCATTAGCTTTCAGGGCAGTAGCTGAAAGTGTAGGTATCCAGAATTTGGCCTCTTTTGAAGGACAATGAAGCAGAAATTCAAAATCATACTTGATATTCACATAGATTGCATGACTATTTACTGTTAAACTATTTTATGTGAAGGAGAATACAAAGATTAAGTCTTCAGGACTCTTGAAATAACTGGCAATCCCTATGATGATCAGGATCTCCTACAGAGCTTTGTGCTTTTCAACTACAGCTATTTTTTTGTTGCCACTGGAAACAGGACAACAGACTTGACATCTAATGTGTCACAAAGAAATGCTGGGGGAGAAGGGAAAAAAACAACCCTAATACCAAACATGGAGTAATTTACCAAACAATCTCCTGATGTCAATAGTATATTTTGTGGTCAAAATTTCACAATCTAGCACTAAATCCATGACCTCTAAGTCACAATATACCATCTCCCCTGCAAAAAGTCAAACTGCTGTTCTGGATCGTATGAAATACCTTACCTGTAGGACATGGGATTTTTGGATTTGTTTTGTGGGTTTTTTGTGGGTTTTTTTCTGCTTTCGGTAAGAATAATTAGTGGAACACAATTGTATAATGTAAAAAATGAAAAGAAAGATCAGTGTGTGGAAGAAACTTAGTAATTACAGTGGCAGATGGGTTTGCCTCAAAGAGACAACATTGTTACTTTACGTGATGTTCTCTATATAGAGTCTCCTCAAGTCATCTGTCCAAGCAAAAATAACTAACTTTTTTCCCTTTTTTTTGGATTACATCAATATGATGCAGCTGCTGCCTCAGCTGGAGAAAGAATCATTCTCCTCAAGTAAGAAATAATTAACTAGGGGTGAATGCCAAAAGCAGGATTGCTTTGAAATAGAAAGCTCTGAATATAGACAGCCCTGAATTTCAGATTACTTTTGGTATTTGAAGTAATAGTAAAAGTGGGGGGTTTGTATTCTGTATTTGAACCTGTTTAAAACAATCTCTAATGGCACATATGCTGTATTCTTAATTAACATTTTAATAAAACTATGCGAAAAGTTTTGGTTGAAAAAATGCTAGGTTAAAGGGAAAACTTTCCTTAAGTTAAATTTTATATTGCAAAATGGTGACATTTTGTAAGTAAAAATGGACCTAATTTCTCATTTTGTATGGAAATAACCAGGAATCACTGCAAAGATGAAGGGCATTGCTTTATTGTCTTAATGGTCTGTATTTTCTCAAGTAGCACTGTTTTCTGGGAAAAAAAAAAAAAAAAAAAAAGACTAAATACTCGGTAGTTAGTTGTTTTAGTCTTTAGTGACCTACAGGATTTCTTCACTCTTGAACACAGCTATAACTCATAAATAAAAACAGGAAAAAAGTATAATAATCCTCTATCACTTGAGGTGAAGTAATTCTCCCATAATTAGTTTGAAGAAAAGTGGTGCAATCATAAGAACTGAGATGTTATTTCACTCTCCAAAATACGAACCTACACACACACTTTGCAACACAGTTGATGAAATCCACTACCTTTTGAGAAACTGCAGCTGCTCCAACCAAACCATCAGAGCTGCTAACATGGCCAGTGACTAAAAGTGGCCATCAGCTTTGGTAATTACCCGGTTTTAACAAAGGAAAATAGAGAGAAAAAAATGGTATTACAAATTACACATGAAGAATAGATAATTTTTTACTCACATTGGCATTGATGTTATACAAGCATACAGGAAAACTAGTCTTAGTAATAATGTGACTCTCATAATTTTTGTCTGGAAACAGGTTAAAGTTATGAGGGTTTTTTGTGAAAATGCTGAATACTTGTAATAAATCAATTGGTCACATACATGCCTAATGCTGTTAAAGCTGTGGAACAGCACTTATTTTTCCTCTTTCCAAATTTTAGTCAAAGAGCACAATTCTTTCTAATGGATTAATTTTCTGAAACAGTCCTTTACTCCCCAAATATAGTGAAGCTATTGATGGCTTTCTTGCTATTTTTAGTGAATATTCAGTTGATTTCTCTTATGTTCAAAATCAGTCATTCTTACACTTTTTAGAAATCTAATGCCCAGTCATTAAAAGATAGGGCATTCATAGCTCCAGTGAGTCCAGTTGACTGTCTAATATAGAAGTCATTCATAAAAAAATAAAAGGATGCTGAAATAACTAATGACAATCAAAAAGGGTTTATGTGACTTTTACTTAACTCTGCCAAACAACCATGATATAAAAAATTTGGATGCCAAAAAACCCTCAGAAATTATAGCAGATATAGACAAGATATTTTACTTTAATATCATGGTTGTGAAAAAAAAAGAATTTCTCTAAATCAGAGTAGATCATTGAAACTGGATGAAGATTAGCTAAATGCAAAAATAAAAGTAGTTGGCCGATGCATCATCATAGCTAAGATACAATCTTGACAGAGAGATCTGAGTTTTCCTTCATAGTAGCTCAATGTTTTTAACAAATTTATGGAAGAAAATCAATGTAATCAGTGACAGTTTGTCTAGACTTTCTCAACTGGTAAAATTTTTAAATGCAGGTCTGTTTTACATAGTGGTCTGGATCAATTGATGAGATGATGTCCATTGAAAAAAATATTAATTAGCAGAAGGAAGTAGAGCTCCATATGTCTAAGAATAATAACTGTTGACAGGGGAATTTGATGACAGTACTGAGATCTTAGTTGTACTGATAGGTATCCTAGGGGAAACTGTCAGTATATTGTCAAAATTAGGAAAGAAAGTGTTATGTCTGAAATACAAACTGCACAGTATTAAGATGAAGTAGATTGAAAATTTCACCTCTGCATACATTATCTGGATCCCATTTTGATGTCCAGAATAAAAAAAGTGGAAAAGTCTCAGAGAAGAACTTAATTAATTATGTCTATCTGAAAAACATTTTTGGAGTATTGAAAATAGGAAGATCAGTGCATGTAATATGCTCAAAAAGGGATTAAGAGGTGATCTGATGATGATCTACAAGTAACAACAGTATGGGAAGTGACTTAATATCACTGCTTATCATGAAAAGTGGTATGAAAATCTGATGAAATCTGTCTGGCACATGGTTTAACCTTTCAGGGTAATTTACCAAATAGAACATCTCTAGGGATGTGCTAGATCTTATCTCTCTAGAAGTTTTTACATTGAAACTGGATAACTATCCCATGGATGTGCTAAAATTTAAACAGACATTTTATGTTGAATGCAGGAATTGCTGGGAGAGTTTCTTCACCCTATGTTATTTAGGGAGTCAGGCTATTAAAGATCATAATGTTCCCTTTAATTCCAAAATCTATTAAACTTATTTGATTGAGCCTTTTACTCCCCTGTTATACCTTTTACAGGGAGCTAAAATGGTGGGGAAAAGCACAGACTTCATCTAACCTTGGAATAGAAAAGAAAAATCAGTTGATTCAGAAAGCCTCGTGATAGTTAGCAGAATATTTAATTGAAAATAGCCCTTGAGAATTTTACTGTGGAAGAGCACGCAAGCTTGGAACTGCCTATGTCTTCTTATTAAAGGCTCTTTACTGATGAGATTGCCAATTAAATGAACAATTATTTGTGTTAATTAAAATATGATACAGTAATATATTTTCTACTGGTTCAAGATATATTAAAGTGAGATTATGAAGGAACTAGCCTACCAAATCATATCTGAACAAACTGTCTTTTGGCTAAAAGCATGGGAAAGAACTAGCTGCCCTATATATACTTCCCATATAGCCTTTGCCTATGAAGAATTTCTGTTCTGAGAAAATGTTTGAAATGAAACTCCTAAATTAGATATAAAAGTAACAAGCTATAAATATGCAACCTTGGCAACAAATTGGAAGAGTCGTGGCGTAGGATTTGTCTGACCATATTTTAGAAGTGAATTTTAGGCTTATATAATTGGATCACAGACTATCTCACTTGTCTATATTGATTCCACAGAGCCCATCACCTGTATTAGGTACAGTTGGATAGCTGTCCTGGAAGCCTAGACATCACTCATATTTAGACACCAAAATATGAAAAAAGAAATACTATATAAGCAAGGAGTGCTTTGGAAGGCTGACAGGAAAGCAAGGAAGTGCAGCATATTGAACTTCTATTGTAGAATCAGTTTAAAAGACAGTGCAGGGTCCCACATCCACCCCATCCCACTTCATGCAACAGAGCAGAGCAACCTGCTAATCCCTGAAGAGCTGTCTTGAGCCAGAGGGCTCCCTGTAGTTCAAGTACAGGGTAAATACAACCAAGTGACCCCTCCCTCCCTTCATATGGTGCCATATCTGACGAGGCTTGCAGAGAATAAAAAGGCATGAGAACACAAACCGCCGTGCAGCAGCTAAAACTGCTGTGGTCCATGGGAAGGTCAGGAAAGGCAGCAGAAACGAGGCAGGCTGCAGCTCTGTAAATTGTGCTGGGTATAGTGGCATTGGCCAGTGCAGAGCTCTCCACCTGGGAAAGCCTGAAGGAATTATGGAGTTTCAGTATGTATATGTCCTCCTCTTGGTTCTCGGGTGTAGCATGGAAATGCACTTTGTTTAACTTTCTTGAAGATCTCGGTACAGAAATAACTGTTCCTAAAGCATATGCCACACTGAAATCTCAGCTGTCCATTTCTAGGGAATTCCCTTCCCTTGAAACAATCTGCCCACTGCTTTTTTTAAAAAGGGACTCTAATATATACCTTGCTCCGAGCAAACAAGGCTGTCTTTAATTTTTCTGGCCACAGTAAAATGCTCCTTCCTCTTCCTGACAGTTTGACATGTGGGAAAATTAAGCTGACTGAACCAAAACCCAGAGATACTCAAAATAAAGTAAAAAAAAAAAAAAAAAAAAAAAAAAAAAAGAAAAAGAAAAAATATTTAGAAGATGGTCATAAGATGCACAAAATAACTTGAAAACAAGGCAGCAGGGAGAAATAAAGTAGCAGGATAGCAACTTAACATTGACAGCTCTGTTTCCCTGGATCAGCTCAGTTTCCAATAATTGATTTTTGACTCAACAGCTAAGTAAGTCAGGGCATCTCTGGAAATTAGGTTTGCTTCAAACCCAGTCGCTGAGTCCTATATTAATGTTTGCATATTTTGAGTGTTTTCCAAACACTTGATTTGAGTGTCAAGGTAGAGAATAAGATCTTTCTTCAATTCTTTACTTCAGTATGTTAGCTAAGGCTTCCGATTGGCTTTTTAGCTAAGTGCAATGTACCACATTTAAAAAAAAAAACACGAAAAATCAAATACGGTCTTTCTTTCTACTGACCAGTCTGTAGCTGTAGCTGGTAAACATGAAGCAGCTGTTGAATCTTTGGAATAATTGTGACATCTGAGAAGCCGGATAATCACTGGAACAATTTTCTCACTATTTAACCTAATCTGTGTGTATTCAACAGTCTGGCCCTTCATAGGGTAAATACAGCAGCCATGCAGATGGGGAAAGAGAGAAGGAATGACTGTCTAGCCATGCTGTTATTATGTAGCAAGGAGTAGGATGAATAAGTTGTCCTTTAAATTATCAGATTCAGACTAAGCTCTTTGGTTCTGTTTTACTGCCTTTCTGAAACATTGCGTGTTATTCATTTTAATATGTTGTAGAAATGCCCAAATGAATGGATCAGAAACTATTTCTCTCACAAATGGAAATGATTAATGTGCATTTTCAATTGGTACTTGATGGATTTTTAATCCTTGATGATATTTCTAGTTGAAATCCTTGTCCCAGTGAAATCAAGTGAACAGGCAATTTGTCACTGATTTCAAAGTACCAAACTTTCATGGTGGCACTTTGTTTTCATTGGTTTGGGCCTCATTTATCTAGCCATTGTACTTGGGCAGAAAGATAGTATATCACATATTCATGGCTATGCTCTATAAATGTGATGATAGCTGTACTATTATAAATAGCATTCATTGACTAAATAATGTATGGGGTTTCTAATGCAAGGTTCTTTATAGCTCTCTGTATGTAAGCAGTGTTTTTGTAAGCCCTTTAAAGTATCTGAGAGATTAGATAAAAAATGTCTTACTAATTCCAAAAGACAAAGTTCATGCATGACTCAGATGAGCATTTCATTTCCTTTGGTTCCCCCATGCCCTTCTCTCTACAGCAACTGAGGTTGCCCTTTAAGAAAGAGAACAAAGGGCAGGATACATACAATTAAAATAAACAGTTTCCTTTAAAGTCTCCTTATTAGGATAACCTCTGTTCTTTTACATTTATTTGTTTAAAGGTGAATTTATTTGCTGCTTTTCCCATATTACTGATTTTTTATGTCTTGGATCTCCCCATTGAGATAAGAAACAAAACTTTAAAACCATGAACGTCTAGATGAGAGACTGATTAAATCTTTTAAATCCTTGAATCCTAATTTTCTTTACTGATCTGCTATGAGATATCTGTAGGATAACCCATGAGAACCATATCTGTCATAAGCAAGACAGGATGAGGCAGATGAGCAGTGACCAAGCCTAGACCAAGCCCTGTGCAGCCGCTCTCAGGCTGGGCTGCGTGGACTCTTCAGATGCTCTCACTATTCAATGTTACTGCTGCCCAGAAAATTCAGCTATTGCTCTGAAAATCTACTGCTTGTTTCTGCCCAGAAAATTCAGCTATTGCTCTGAAAATCTACTGCTTGTTTCTGTGACTGAATTAAACTGAACTTGTACAAGGAGAGACACCAGAAGACATCTTCATTTTAGAAGCCTTGCATATACTTGTCTAATATGTTGGACTGTGAAATTTAAGTCCTGATTGCAAGTTGGAATTGGAGTAGGGACTTTGACTTAGGCATCACTTGTTACTGCCTTAGCCTTTTTAGCTACACTGGGATATCTTTCTCACCTTCAGAGAAATTTAAACAATTTTTCTGAATGCATGAAGCAGTATTTCCTGAAAAAATTTTGTTGGAAGATTATTTGACTTGTTATATTCTTTGCTGTAGTGCAATTCTGAAAGATTAGAGAAGGGAAAATACCCAGATATGGAGGCTATGAGCCGAGCCAAAACAGATTCAGATGGTGCTTTAGTCTGTTACAGTTTAAGGCTTGTAAAAAATAAATAGAATTAAAAGAATTCCACCAAAACAACCAAGTTTATCCATTAATTTATCAATTGCCTTCATGAGATGTTTTTATCCCTCACTTTCAGTGAGGAAATTTATGTAAAGTGTTCAGTTGCTGCCTCAGGCCTTTGTATGAAATGCTACTGCAGATACCCTTTAGTTGTTCTTAGTTGTGTGGACTATGGTCACACATTAAAAGTGAACTGAATGTGTTCCCTGCTGCCCAAAACACATGGTGCTGAATATTAGGGCAAGATATCATTTAATATAGACATTACATTTCCTGAAACACTTTCTGTTTCACATCTCACTCCAGAATAATTAGGAGGATCAATAATGGGCACAGCTGTTTCCAAAAGGAGTGTAAATTCCTGGTTGCCCAATACTGGCATTTTATTTCATGAGGGACTGTCATAAAAAGGAATAAGAATTCTGTCTGGAAGCATCAAAACATTATTCTAGGGAGAGACATGTTGCTATAACTAGAATTAACCAGATTTTGTTTTCTCTTGTATTGCTAGAGCAAATAATATTTATTGAGCTCTTCAAGAGTGGGGTATATTAGAGGGATTTCATGTCAGTATCTTGGGGAGTCACAGAAGAAAAAATAAAAGACTGTATTTTAATAAAAAAAAAAAAACTGTAAAAAACCATTAATGTTTCTAATTCAAAATATAATGTTATTACTGTGTGTTAATTTTGCATCTGTATCTTAATTGTATGTCACAAAAGTTGACCTGAACCATCAAAAGTTATGGAAATGGGAAGTATGCTTATGGATGAGGGATAAATGCACTGTCATTTACTACATCTGTCAGTTATAATGCACTTTTACAGAGAGATAAAGTGGAAATAAGAAACAAATATACAGTAATACAGGCAATCAGGTTAAATGAACCCATGCTATCAGCAGGTCATGAGAGCAGAGTCTTTACATTACTGTTCCTTTCTAGGGCTTGACAGATGTAAGGAAGAGAAATGTACAGCTGACAATGATTTCATCAGGTTTCTCTAGATATGATGCTATAGGGTCATCATTAGTTACAGCAGAGGGCAGCTAGATGACAACATTCATGCTGCATGGTGCAAGGTAAGACTGCTGGACATCACAGGTGACACTCCCACACTTACACTCTTGTTTAAAACCAAGATCAATTGAGAAAGTGGAAATGTAAGAAAAATCCCAGATGCCTTATCTGGACTGAAGATTTGGTTTTATTTGTAGAATATACTTTTCTACATGGTAGATTTACAGAGAAATCACATTGCTCTAATTTTAATACTCCAAGAGAGACTTCATCTGAGAGCACTTCCATCATCCCTGCACATGTTTTTCAGATGGTGCAGCATGCTGCCTCTGGTGTGCCCTCCTGTACCACCATATCCACCTCCTCCATGATCATTTTGGGATGATTCATTCTTCATTCTTGCACCGATGAATCACTGTGCCCACAATCTGCATGTGCGTGTCAGTATTAAAGCTTAGAATTTCGGAGGACAGGATGACAATGTTCAGAAGACATGGTGTTACATAAATGTACTCTTGTACTATTTTCATCTGTTTCATCTTTGAAAGGCAACAATGAACAAAGCATTACTGAGTTGGTGTATGAGAAGGAAGGCTTTAGCAGGACACTGTTCACATTCTACCTGTGACTTGGTCCATACTTGGTATTTTCCGAAGGCTGCTTGAAGTTTTGTGGTTTAAAATACAGGGATTTTTTTCATTGATATCATTTATGTGTGATTTTATTTATTCCTCTGTGAACTAATTGTACTTATTTTTAATGACTAGTCAAATTCTGTTGTACCAACAGAATTGTATTGTTGAGCAATAAAGTCACGTGAAAAGGAGAAGACAGACTGCCACCTTTAGTATAAATGGCAACTGTGATACATCAATCTGCCAGGAATCAAGTCAAACCAAATTAATGCAAATGCATGTCACCCTAATGAAATAAGTAGAACTTTAAATTATGTTTTCAAAGCTTCCATGCTCAGGATATAGTGAACATGTTTAGCAGAGTAAAGAACAAAGTAGTGTACCCTCTTGAAAGTGTCTTTGCAACACTATGAGTTATCGCAGCGTAGAAAGTTATTATTTATGCATTCTGTCGTGAGTTTCTGAGTCTGTTTTGATCTCTGGATGACTGTAAAACAAAAAAAACAACTCAGAAACTCTAATGACTCTAACAGGAAAAATGTCTGAAAGCCACAGATGAAGTCATGAAGCAATTATTCCCATAACTGCATTTGACCCATTCTGCCAAATGATAAGAAACTTTTGTTTACCACACATCAGAGGATCAGAGGATCATTCAGACTGTGACGGACTCCAGGAGTTCTTTGGTTCAAAGTCCATCTCACAGCAGGGGCAGCTCTGAGGTCAGACCAGGCTGCTCAGGTCTTCATCCGTTCAGGGGTTGGAAACCTCCAAGGGCAGAAACTGCACAACCTCCTTGGGCAACCTGTGCCACTGACTCTGAGGGAAAACAACTCTCCTTATATCCGTTGTGATGCTCTCTAGTTTCCATTCATGTCAGTTGTCTCTTACCCTTCTACCAATGTGATGAGCCCAGCTCTGTCCCCTGTGTGAACTCTTTGCAGGCTCTGCAGCTGCTGTTAGGTACTTACAAAGTTATTTCTGCTCCAAGGTGAGCACATCTAGCTCCCCCAGTTTCTCCCCACAGCACAAATGTTCCAGCTCCCACTGCAGTGGTGGTTTCTGCTGAACGTTCTCCAGTTCCCTGATGCCTTCCTTGTATTGTGGGCTCACAGCTGGGTATAGAAGGCAGGTGTGCTGCAGTGGGTGTTGAGCAGAGGAAATAATCCCTAGCTCTGTTCCTGCTCATGCAGCCCAAGATGCCATTGGCTGTTTCTGCTTCTGGGGCACACTTCTAACCAATGTCCAGCTTACTGCCCCCAAGAAGCCTAGGGCCTTTCCCACAGACCTTCTTCCCAAGCAGCTGATCCCCAGCCTGTGTCACTTGGGGGGGTTAATCTGCCCTAGATACAGAATTTTGCTTTTGTTCTTGTAGAATTTCATAAGGTTCCCACTGCAGCATTCCCCCAGTCAGTTTGAATTGCTCTGGATGGCAGCCCTGTGCTTAAGTATAGCAGCTGCCCCCACCCCCTTGTTTGGATTCAAGAGCAAACATGATGAACAAGGAGTCTGTAGGCTCCTCTAGCTCATTGACAGGGGTGTTAAACAAGGCAGGTCCCAGGACAGACTCCTGCGCTCCTCCCCTTGTTACTGGCCTCCAGGTAAGGTATGTAACTACTGCCCTCTGACCATTCAACTGAGTCTTTATTCATTTTCTTGTCCATCCGTTCTTCTCTACCCAGAGACCAAAGCTTCTTTAGAGGGATACAAGAATATTGTGCAAAATAGCATAGAAAATATTGCTGAAGTCAAGCTAAGTTATGTCTAGTGCTCTTTCCTTGCCCACAAATCCACTCATTTTATTATGAAAGGTGATGAGGTTCTCTGTTTTACTGCAGAAGGCAAACAGTTTGGTCAGGCATGATTTGCACTTGATAAATCACTTCTGTCCATTTCTGATCACTTTCACCTTCATGCTCACAGAGATGTACTCTACGAGGACTCATTCTGTGTTTTTACTAATGTGTATAAATATCTGATAGGAGGGAGTAAAGGAGATGGAGCCAGGTTTTTCTCAGTGATGTTCAGTGATAGCATAAGGGACAACAGGCAGAAACTGAAATATTGGAAATGTCCTTTAAATATAAATAAAACCCCAATTTTTTTTGAGGGGTGAGGTTGGTCAAACATTGGAACAGGTTGTCCAGACAGGTTGTGGAATATCTATTCTTGGAGGTATTGAAAACCTGACTGGACACAATTCTGAGCAACCAAGTGTAGGTGACTCTGCTTTGGGCAGGGATATTGAGCTAGACCATCTTCAGCATTATCTTCCAGCCACAGCCATTCTGTAATTTCTCTCAAGCAACCCTTTATTTGGCCACAGTCAGTCTGTATCCTCTTTCTTGAGCCCCTTTGAGAAGCAGAGGCCTTTGAGACATTGTGGTGACAGCTGAGGCAGATAAGGCATTGACTACCTCAGACTAATCTGTGTTCACTGTCACTAAATGAAACATGCTGTTCAGCCACAGCCCCACCTACCTGGCCTTTTCCTACTAAAATTAGCTCTTCTGGTTGCTTTTTCTCACCCCTGTGAACATCTCCTCCAGCAGAGCTTTAGCTTTGTGGACAGCACTCCTGTATGTCTGGGAAAGGTTTCTAAAGTTCTCCTTTGTAATCTGCTCCTCCCTTTCTCAAGCTCTTCCACCACCAACTCCCAGTTTAGCCACACCAGTTTGCTGATACGTCTACTTGTTTTCCTGAGTATTGGAATGGCTCATTCTTGCCCTCAGATGTAGTCTGTCCTTAAAGAACTACCAGCTTTCCTGAGCAACTCCTCTGGTCTGCTTCCCATGGGATGACACTTAACAGCTCCCTGATTGATCTTAAGTCTGTTTGCCTGAAGTCCAGGGTCAGTGCTCTGCTCCAGCCTTATTCACTCCCCTTGAGACCTTCAACTCCATGATTTCATGCTTGCTGTGAATGAGTGTTGTGACTTTAGCAAACTCCACATATGATGATTCTTTCACAGCCTCTTCATTTTCACTCCTCGTCTCAGTCAATAACTGGGTAAGGAATGGGACAATGTCATCTAAATATGATGAAAGCAAGATGTTAAGAAGCATAAACCAATAAACTGTTCAGACTGCAGGATCATAAACTGCTTCAGAGGCAACTCTAAAATTGTACATTATAGCATCTAATCTGAATAATATACTTAGATGCAAACCACAAATAGTAAATTTGGAACGAATATTTGTAAATTGCCTGGTGTTATGAAAGCTTAAAACTTATTGGTATGTATGAAGCTAGCTATAATTTAAAGAAATGTTGACTTTCTATTTTACATACCCACCACTTCCCTATTTACAGTGTTTATTAACTTGAATTTTCTGAGTTGTTTTACTTTCCACCTTGCAAACTGAAAGCTCTAAACAAAACTTGCAATTTGAACTTGGAACACTTCAACACGTCAGATAAGGAAGTCAACAGACAATCCAAAGCATGGCATGGCCACTGACTTTAAGCAACACTGAATCAGAGATCATATTTATACAGAGATGTTTTTGCCAGGTGAACAATCACCTTGGGGCAAGTGAAGCTATAAAATTGTCATTTCCCACAAAAGCCCTGTTTATGCAGAACAGAGCACAATGGTGGTTCCATTGTGGAAACTGTTTTCCTGGATTTCTGTTTTCTTAGACTGCCCTTGTGTTGTTGAAAAGATAGCTGTAAGAACTTTTCCTTCAAAAACTAAAATTAACCCTTTGTATTTTTGACAAGTAAAGCACTGGTGGAAGTTCTATTTCTTTTTGTTGTTGTTGTTCTGGGGAGCAGAATGCCTTTGTGACCATGAATGTGACCTCAAAAGAGCCTTAGTGAATATAATTTCACTCTGTGTATTTAATCCCAGCTTTCTTTGAATAAAATTCTCCCAAGATTTCTATGTAAAAAATATTTTGATACTGCTGCTACTTTTAGAGACAGAGTTAGCAGGTTTAGGATTTTACTGAAGATTTTCATTTAAGGGCATACAAACAGTTTGGATTCTTGTCTCAATGTCTGAGGAACTTACTAACCTTCAAAACCATCATAAATATTTACTTCTGTACTGTTTTTGTATCACATCCTATTATGATTACATAGTACACTGTGAATCGAATGCTGATTTCAAGCAATATTAGACAGAAACACAGTGGATGTCTTTTGACTAAAAGTTTTTGAATGGTAACATTTCAAATGAAAATGCATGCTCATGTTGCTTTTGAAGATACAGTAGGTGTCTAAACTGTCAGAAACATCAGAAAAGTCCACTACTTTTTGGATGCACACTTTTGGACATAATCTTTTCTTGCTGTGTGGGAATTTTATTTCCACTGTACACTGAAATAAGAATACACTTCACAGGTATGTGAAATCAGATAGATCTTCTTCATGGGGGTGAATCGTATTGCGTGCAAGCTGTCATCCAAGTAAATATTTAATTACTTGCTCTTATTGAGATGTAATTACTCAGCATCTTTGCTCAGTTCAAGTGGAATACATCACATAAGAGATGACACTAAGGTCTGAAAAGGTGACAGCCTTTTCTGCTGAATCACTCAGAGCCTGATTTTCCAATAGTCCACAATACGGTTTAGAAAAACCTGTGTTAAATGGCAACTTCACCTCAACACAGAGAAGGTGACACAGGGGACAGCTCATGGGGAAAGGATCAGGGAAGGCAAGGATGACTTTGGAATACAAACTGGAAACAAATCTGCACTGTGCAGGCAGTTTAGGCAAAAATGCATGTTAAGCCATTATTTCCAAATTTCCTGTGAAGTGAAATACGAGGGACAGGCAAATGTGCAGAAATGCACCTGATGAATAGAAGTTTTGCCATTGCAGAGTTTTAAAGGTGGTTACCCAAATGCAATACTCAGTATGCTATGAGAAAAGGGAAGGTATTTCTGAAAGGGAGACAGGAAGACAAGGCACTTTATAAGAAAGTGCTTGTGAAAATGGCACACAGGACTGCATGGAAACCAATAGCAACAAAGAGCAAAGAACCACCAAGCAAGCAAAATCTACCTAGAAAGAACAGGAAATTAAGAGTCCTTCCTTTCTCAGTGGGAATTTGAGCAGAGAATTCATCTTATTTAGTTTTTAAGAACCAGTGTTTCTTGGATCTGGATGTGGTATATTTTTCATGTACTGTTTAAAGTTCAGAACTAGACCAATTATAATTATCACTGAGGACTTTTCTTTACAAGTGGTAGTGTGTCCTGGATAAACCCCATTATAATAAATTGGATTTAGCTTATCTAATTTTAAATTCAAACTTATTTTGCAATTAATATTGAACATTTTATTTATTTTTTTTATTTGGCAAAGCCATTTAGAATCTGTCAAGATAAAAGACATGCATACGTGGCTACAAATACTTTATATGCAGCTATCCTTCCTCCTGAAGGCTATTCCTATACTGAGTTTTCCAGAGGTGTGGAAACACATTTTAATTATAAACTAGATAAAGCATGATGGTTTTAGTATAATTTATGTAGAAACTTTTACTTTTGTGAATGTTTTAAGTATGTAGCCATAGAAATAGGGAGTGTCTGTCACTTTTCATCTTTCCTTGCCCAGTTGTGACATTCACTTTGAACTGTGTTCACCTTCTAAATCGCTTTTTATGGACTCCTAGAAGAATCTGCAGGAACACTTTTAAAAACTCTAAACTGATTTTTGTAGCAGAAACATGTATATTAAATTAAAAAACAACAAGCCCTTGTGTCTTTCTACCATATTAAATTTAATTTTGGGACCAAATCACAACCTTCTCTCTGACATTCCTTTCTAGTCTAGTCACAGATGCAACTGTCCGCTTCAGAGGAATAAGGAAGAATCCAGATTTTAACCATCTTTAATTCCAATTTATGAAAGTGAAGAATAGGGCTGGACACATTTATTAATTTTACAGAATTAACAACACCACCTTCCAGGTTTTTATTCTTATTACGTAAGGGAAATGAAAATACTTATTCAGCTCTCCCTTTTTTTCAGATAAAATTTGGAATATTTTGGTTCCCAGCAGTTCGTTTGATGGAACTCTAGAGACAATTTTTGTATGGCTTTGCTGGTGTAGAGAGACTTCAGTGTTTCATTGGCAACACCATAAAAGCCAGCAGCCTGGGCTCTGCAGGTGGCACTCCCTGTTCCTTTGATGGTGACCCACAGAGCATCACTCTTCTCCAGCCTCTGTGACGTTGCCACACACAGCATTCTTAGCCAGCCTTTCCTCATGTGGGTGCCTGGACAGGGGTCTGCACTGGGCATATGGGGGATTTCTACTGGACTGCTTGTAGGGTCAGTGGGTGCTCACATCAATGCTTCTTCTTTAGGTTTTGCCTGTGCATTTACTTGGATTTCAGTAGCTTATTAATCCCTGTGCCTCAAATATGTGCTATAACGATTTTTTTTTTTTTTTTTTTTTTTGGTCATGGAGTTGAAAATTTCTGTAAAGAGATGTACTGGTCTTTTCTAGCCCAAGAAATTTTATACTGTATGTCTTCATAATGGAACTTTCCGGTGAAGTTGTAATGTTCTTTGAGAGCATGTGGGAAGGTGTTAAAATATTCATCAGATTCATTCTCTTCTTGAAATTTGCAAAGAACTTGTATCTCAGAAATGGAACCTGAGGAAAGTGTAAAATGTTTACAAAATTTACCAATTTGACATAATTTTGTTGTTTCATTCAGAACAATACTATTTCATTAGTATTTGGTTTTGGTGCTTAAATCTGATCTCCTCCGTCATCCAGCTTTAGAATTAAATGTTTTGAGGGATGAAATCTGGTAGGAGGGAGACTCAAGCATGTTCTAATGAATGTTGTCAAGGATGCCATTATAGTCCAGGAACAATCTCCAAGCAGCCTTTTACTACTGACAAAAACCCACCCCTTGGCAAGACTTTTGAAAGTGGCAGCCCCTTCATCCCCACATTAAATCAGAAGTGTCTGCTTGAGTGTCCTGTGGCCAAATCTTTGTAAACTTGATTGTGGTACACAGGTTATAGATTAATTGGGGACATGTATTAGGTGGGATGTTGCACACAATTTTCATGGCCAGGTATGGTCTTAGCCAAGTAAATTCTACTTGCTTCTCTTGGAGGAGAAAGTATGGATTGGCTTAAGTTGGTCACCTCTATTAATACATGAAATGTATTAATACAATGTATTAGGAACTAGGTGATGTGGATTTACCTCTTGGATCTGCTGTTGATGTGCTGGGTAATGGGTTTTCTCTTGTCTCTTTGTTTTCTTCCTGTTTTCTTTTCCCCATCTTTTGTTCTGTATTGCATCCAGGCCAAAGGAGCTTTGAGGAGGGTTTAGGCTTTCTGATGCCCTTGTTACTCCTTCTAGTTTTGTCTCTAGAAAAGTGAACCAAATTTAAAGCAGAGACAAGATTTGTCCTCATTGATACTGTGAAATATTAAAGATAGATTTAATTGTAAACTGCTATTTTCTTACATTGATAGTTTAGTTAGGAAATATAAATTTTAGAGCTGAAGTTCACACAAATACTTTTAAAAGACAAACAAATAAATAGCAAAGAAACAAGAAGAAAAAGTAGTCCTTACTACCTTTTCAGTTCTCTTTAATTAGAACATTTATTGACAGATTTCTAAAATTACTGACAGCTCCTTCATACGCTGGGATTTTGAAAAGATTGTTCAGAAAATTTGTCTTAGAATACCAGATGCCCATGGGTAACCAATCATTCACTGAGGTATTCTACCATATCAGCCATCCTATCCCACCCCGTGGGAAAGAAATTATTTGTTATAGAAGCACAAGAAGTCTGCTTCTATTTCAAATAAGCTGCAGAGAAGAAAATTTTCTTCCTTGAACGTCTGGCTAATCGCCTACAAGAAGTAACTAATAATATCATTGTCTTCAGTAACAATTCTACTGAAAAAACAAGAGGGATTTTGCTGGTTTTAGTTTCTTCCTACCTAGAGACATAGGCAAACTGCCTAGTCCTCTATGAATTGATGTTGATACATGAATTTTAAATAACAGACGGGTGCCTTAGTTTGTAAGGTCGTAGCTAAGTTGTCACGCAAAATGCAAGAAGGCAATGCTCACTGTGTAGCTGTTCTGTATCAGAGCATACTTGCAACTCAGCCTTACTGTTGCTCATGAAAGAATATAGGAAACAGTATTTTGAATGTAATTCATAGCTGTTTCACAAGAATTACCCATGCAATTTCTCTGTTCCTACAGCAGGCAAAGAGTTTTTGCGGGATGGGGACTAGAGCACTTTGCAAATGCTTGATAATGGGGAAGATCACAGAGAAGATTTACTCACTGTAGAGACTCCTATGATGTTTTAGGAAGGACAAATGGTCTTTCAAATCTCCTCTAAGCTTAATTTCTTGTGATTCTTTAAATTCCATGTGCCATTTTTGGATACCTGCTCTGGTAGAACTTGAATGTAATTAGGCCCCCAAAGGTGCAATACAAATTAAAAATTGGTCCCCTTAATCCATTGACAATTTATGAGGGTATTCTAGGGGCAGAGACACTTTAGGCATAAACAGAAGTTCCAGATCATGAATATCTCTCTAAAATATAGATACACAGCAACATATTCCATACAACTCAGAAACATGCTTCTTTCCCTGCTCTGGCACTAAGAGCCAGAGACACAAAGCTAGACATGCTATGTTGTGAAACCTCAGCGGAAGCAGTTGCCCAGTTTCTAGAAGCACGAGATAACAAATAGACTTAAAATCCAAAAACCTACATGCAACTGCACAGTTGTGTCTGGGAAATGCTAGCACCTCTGTTTATCTTCTTGGATACGTGTAATTCCCCGTTCAAGTATTTTTTTGTTTTTAGTAAAAATTTTTGGTGCACAACTTTTTTTCAATGTTTGATATACTGTAATATACTTGTACAACATCTATGATAAATGCTACATCTCTTGAAACAAAAAAAAAAGTGTAGAAAGAAATTTTCTTTCTACATCACAGAGTTTAGGAGGCAGAGGAGTTTGAAAATGGCATTTTCAAGCATATTGACCTTGGTACTGTGAAATATTTGCTATGCCAGCAATGAAAGGAAACCCACAGGCTTTGTGAACAGAAGTGGTATTGGAAAGTTACAAAGGAAAGAGATACCCAGACAAATTCCATTCACCAGTTTCTCTATCAGTTGAGGCTGATGTTACCCTGCAAATCCATGAAAATAAAAATCTACAGCATATGCCAGATTCTGTAGCCCAGCCCTTACTGACAGAAGCACTGATGTCAACACCTCTTGTCAACACCTCTTCCTCAGAGTCCTCTGAAACTGTGGCAGCTGACTTCTTCTGGAGCACTGTAACCAAGTTCCTCCCTGTCCTTCTGAGATGCTGAAATCAGAAGAAACAACTGGCTGCACAGTTGTTCACACAAAATCCATGGACAAGGCTCAACTGTCTGCTGCAGCCTTCATTAATGATTTTAGAAAAAGTATATCAAACACATCACTAATTTTTGCCAGACTAATGGAGCAAAACAAAGAGCTTTGATAGCATTAAACCAGCTCTAAACAAACCTGGTAGTACTCCAGGGTACAACTGGTACCTCAGTAAAACCTTCTGCACATGGAATTTCTCCAATAGAATTCTCAGCATGAAGAAGCTACATAGTGTGTTATTTTGGTTTGGAAACAGCTTCAGCCTCAGAAAAACAAACAAATAAATTCCACTCTCCAATACAGTTAAATCTATCTGGATGTTAAAAGTTTAGCAAGTGAATAAACAAAGCATCAAACAAAGAATTCTGTTTGTTTCCAAATTAACTGTGAATTAAAATTTATATGGAAGTCTTTTTAAGCGAAATAAAGTAATAAAAGTATTCTCTTATCTGCTGCCTCTCTTTTCTCCCATCCCATTCTTTCCTGGTCCCCAGGTCTTCCACAAACCCCTACTTTTGCCACTCCTTCTAGTTACTGCCATCTCCTATTTAGTTACTTGTCGTAGACCTGCAGCCAGCCCCCTTGCACAGTAGCAAAGCCTGCTGAGAAATGTTATGTATTTTTCATTTGCAGTTCCAACTAGAGGGTGCTGAGGGTCGGAGTCTTGCTGAAGTCCATAAGCCATAAATAAATGCCATCATCAATTCTTTCACTATTTTTCCAATATGCTTTGACTCTGGAATGACATAAAATCTGTGAATCATTCACAGAATTACTGAGTAATAGTGGTGGTACCTCTGAAATCCTACAGTGCAGCAGTTAGGCAACTTTTTTGGGAGGCAGTGCTGCCAAGGCCAATCCCTGCTCTGCGTGATTCAGACCAAGGCTTTGAATTTAAGTCTGCTACCTCAGCAAGTTCAGCTGATTCAGAAAAAATTTTAAACCACTAGTAGGGTTCTTTGTGCAGCACTTGATTTTTTTTATTTTGGGTTGCTTTTTTCTCCCCTAGGGAAATTATTTTCTCTAATTCTACTCTACATAAACACTAAATTGATCCCAATCATGCTTACAGGAGATCAGCAGAGGGCTAACACGGGCTTACAGCACGCCACAAATAAAAAGAGTTTTTTTGACATTTAATCACAGGTTTTTGGTTTGATAATGAACTTCTGTGGTTTATTCAATATGAATAGCTTGTGGAAGTATGCATTCTCATCCTGTGTCTGTCATGATGGAGCACAAGATCTCCTGTGATCACTGGAGGATCCTTATGCAGGGTCTACCACTGGGGTCAGACCAAGGGTTAGGCTCTCTAAGCAGCTCAAACCCTGCACAACAGCAAGAGGACTGCACTCAGGTGCTCTTACATTCTTGTGTCCCTTTCTTCCCAAAATATGTCAAATTTGAGAATGGTTTATAAGTCTTAACAAACAGTCTGTAGCCCTAAACAGGTTACTTCACATGAAACTATCCTGGGACAAATCCTCCTAACTGTGTAACAGCTCCCCATTCCCATCTGAAAGTCTTATTCTGACAGAGATAAATGTATAATTAGTGTTTTATTCAACCTATTTCGCAGTCCCCATGGTATGCTATCTCACAGGCTAAACTTGCCTTTTGCATAATTATAGAAAGAAAGGGAAACTACATTCAGATGAAAAGAAAAAAGTGCTTACAATTTCACCTTTTACCTGCAGAAACCCAAATAAAGTGAAGAATTGAATATAGTAGTTACAGTTAATGATAATTCCTGGAATGAAAACAAGAGAAAACAAAACAAAACAAAAAGGCATTTCTTACTTTTTCAATGAAAATAAGCAATAGTGAAATAGTTTCATTGGAACTGGAGCATCAGGGAATAGTCATTCTCCTCCCAGTAAATCAATTTTTATTAATGAGAGGAGGCAAGCCTGAGATCTTTGCTTGCTTGTTCTTAGCCACCAAGAAGATATTGGAAAGTTGCATGAGAATCTCTTTCCTAGTTTTGATCCTAAGGAATGGCTAAGTTATTATGCTGAAAGTTGAGTCAGGGAAAAAAAAAAATAAAAAGAAGAAAATCAACCTCTGGCAAAAAAAAAAAAAAAAAAAAAAAAAAAGAAAAAAGGGCAGACTAGAAAATGAAATAAAATACAAGGAATTAAAATTCAACAAAGACTGCACAATCTTAGCTAAAGATGTTACCAGTAGCCACAGAGATAACAGAATAGTTTAGGTACCTATGTATATATCTATGTCTGATTAACATCCCTGAATCTTTTATTGATTTATTTTCATTAATACATGTTAATGTAAATTACACTAAAAAATTGCTCAGATGATCAAAGAGAACTTTTCTTTAAAATTATTTTAGAAAATTAAAGTTTTTTTTATAAAAGGAAATAATTTTAAGTATAAATCTTTTTACTTCCTATTAAAAAGTCTTTCTAAAATCTTACTTCACAGCCAGTTGCAATTTCTTTTTAAATAGCTAGAATTACCAAAAGCACCAGCCATTTTTCCAACAGATTGAAAAAGCTGAGAAGAACAGACAAAAGGAGAAGAGTCTTTGTAGAAGTTGCTTTATAAAACTCTTTGTTTCCTCCTCAAAATAGTCTGTAAGGGATTCAATTTTAAATAATGATTTCAAAGAAAATTGTGAAACAGTGGTGATGTGAGACTTAAGCACTACAGTATGCATTGTGATGTGATGACAAAGAGGAGGAAGCTGAATGACATCAGACCTAGTTATCCAGTAAGAGGCTTTTGTGTTTGCATGGCTTACGTGTGTGGTGGACTAAGGCAGGCAGGCTGCTATAGCAGCTGACATATGGTGAGCTTATGAGAGAAGAGACATTCCTCCCTTGAGACTCCCTTTTGTGCCCAAATTATCAGAAAAAACAGCATTATATGTGCCATTCTCCTCACAGTAATATCACTGACCTAGAGTCCATCTCCAGAGGGCTCCTCATCTCAGTGGAAGGGGGAGGTGAGCCCTAGGACTAACCCCACACAATCAGTGTGAAGCTCACAAGGAGATCCCTCAGCGGTGGGTCCCACTGCAATCCCATCCACACACTCCACACTCAGGCTGCAGGAAGTGGCTCATCCAACTTCTATATCAGTCTGTTCAGAAAAGAAAATGTAAACACATCTCAGAAGTCATTTCAGCGAAGTGTCTTGATTGCTGCATTATCCTCTACAATCACACTAAACAGATCTTTAGTGGTCTGAGGGCTGGAGATACAGAAATAAATTTTGGACAAGAGTGCTTCCATAGAAACCGCTTCTGCTTTTTAACCAGTGTGTCATCTTACTGCTGAGTCTTCTTTACCAGCAGCTCATTCGTGGTAAACTGGAGAGAGTCAGGGCCCAAGCTCTGCTGCAGAGGGTGAATTCATCTGTATTACCTGTGGGAGCAATCCTGGCACTGCGCTAGCTCCTAAGCTGATTGTGGGCATTTGGCTGAGACCCTGTCACTTGTCACAGGCTAAAACTATGTAGGGACTTAGAAATACATGGTTTTGTGGTAACATTAGCAGCTTTTGAGTCCATACAACGTTAATGCAATAGTTACACATGTCTACAAATATTCCAAATACTCTAAAAGACAAAATGCTAACAGTGATTACTGCTAGATTTTGGACATGGTATGGCCATATATATATTTAAAAATTTCTTAAGGCCATCTCCTGACAAAAAGGAATCATAAATGCAAAAAAAAGGTAATTGTTGTGAGATTACACACTCTATCAAAAGGAGACAGGAATCAAAGTGTGTTCAATGGTTAACTTGTTTGTATTTGTGATAACTGGCAAAAAAGGAGAAGGACAAATATTTTGTTGTTGATGCAAAATAGGAAGCAACCCAACAGATTTATGTCATGAAATAATACTGAGATTTCTGAATGCAGATCATCTCAGAGGAAGCAAATAAGGATAAGAAATAGAATATTAAAATAATAAATAAAATATAATAACCTGGTAGATTTAGCAAATGAAATAGAAAATAACAACTATAATAAGCTAAACATCCTCCACCTCCTACAGAATGAGACTCCTCTGAGAGTTGCCTCCTTTAGAGTGAGTGGATGTTTTCACCTAATGAACCCTGAAAAAACATATATTCCTTAAAGATATTGCAAAACCTATCTGCAGATGAAAATACCTTATTCTAAAAAAATGTTTCTAACAATTATTACCAATTCAGATAGAAAGCAAGATTAGCCTCACATATTGTCACGTGCATGAAGAGCTTCTTTATTTTTTCAAGGAAATGAAATCCAGATAAGATATTGAGTTGGCTGATTCCTTCGTAGCAGAAAGTGTTTTGTGGCATAGAGGCTGCCACCACTGCAGTAATGTAAACAAAGTGTCTCTTGTACCACAGCTTTGATGATGGTGTATTACAGAGAGACAATGAGGAAAAGATGCTACAGGGACTCTTCTACATTTCTGAATGAAAGCTCAATTATAATACAAAGAAATAAGATTTTGGAAACTCAGTGCTGCCAGTGCTCATGCCTGATCCAACAACAAGAGGACCCAGTCCTGTTCCGTATCTCTGTTGATGTTTTGGATGAGGCCACTGAGTGTCCCCTCAGTCAGTTTACAAACAGCATCAAGGTGGGTGGGAGTGTTGATCTGCTGGAGGGTAGGAAGGGCATGCAGAAGGATCTGGACAGGCTGGATCAATGGGCTGAGGACAATAGTACAAATATCAACAAGGACAAGTGCTGGTCCCTTCACTTGGGTCACAACAACCCCAGGCAGTGCTACAGGCTTGGGTAATAGTGGCTTAAGAGCTGTTCAGCACAAAGGTACACAGGGGTGCTGGTTAACAGCCAGCTGAACATGAGCCAGCATGTCCCCAGGTGGACAAGAAGGGCAATGGCATCTTGGCCTGGATAAAGAATAATGTGACCAGCAGAACTAGAGAAGTGATTGCCTTGCTGTATTTGGCCCTGGTGAGGTCAGACCTCAAGCAGTGGGTCCAGTTCTGGGCCCGTCACTTCAAAAAGGACACTGAGGTGCTGAAGTACGTCCAGAGAACAGGCAACAAAACTGGTGAAAGGTCTAGAAAACATGTCTTATGAGAAGCGTCTGAGAGAACTGGTTT
The DNA here is from genome assembly GCA_013398275.1 of Promerops cafer. Taxonomy (NCBI): domain Eukaryota; kingdom Metazoa; phylum Chordata; class Aves; order Passeriformes; family Nectariniidae; genus Promerops; species Promerops cafer. Next base: position 2,780,359 of record VZSE01009483.1, on the reverse strand, counting down.
CTTAGTCTGGAGCAGACTGAGGAGACTCAATTTAGATCTCATTGCTCTCTACATACCTGAAAGGAGGTTGCGGTGAGATGGGGGTTGGTCTCTTCTACCGCGTCTCAAGTGGAAGGAGAAGAGATGACATCACGTTGTACGAGAAGAGGTCCAGATTAGATATTAGATTTTTTTTTTTTTTTTTTTT
>VZSE01009483.1:2735195-2779998 GCA_013398275.1 Promerops cafer | reverse complement strand
TTTTTTTTTTTTTTTTTTTTTTTTTTACTGAAAGAGTGGTTAGGCATTGAAATAAATTGCCCAGGGAGGTGGTGAAGTCACTGGAAGTGTTCAAGAGGCATCTGCATATGGAACTTGGGGATGTAGTTCAGGGGTTTATAGTGGGGCTACATTTATGATTGAAGTAGATGATCTTGAAGGTCTATTCCAACCCTGTGATTTTCTTCCCTAGCTTCTCTCTAAACCGCTTATCGTCCTGAGCCTTGGTTTTACACTTTTTTCAAAATATTAAGCTCCATAGTAAGGAAGCAGGGGGGTAAAACATATCAGTTCCTCTTTGCTGACCTACACATAGCCAAATTCTGTCTATATATAGCCAAATCAACACAAGAAAACTTTCTTAGAGGATATCCTTTCCATATTGAGTGGCTGCTGGAAGATGTCAGGTATCTTTGCAAACCACTGTCTGTAGCTTCTTCAGCCTTAATGAATACTGTGGGAATGGATAGATATTCTAATTAAATCTAAATGTATGAGATGCCATTAATTAGGGAGAGAATGAACTGGAAGCTAACCTCAGCCCTCACCCAAAAAATAAATCCAAAACCAACAGCTCAGCAATTGCTTGCCCAAAACTCATTAATAAAAAATCATATGGAATAAAATCAAGGGAAATGTTGACCTTGAAATTACTGTCTTTGGCTCCTCTGACAAGCAGATGCTGTTTTGTCACTTTTCCCATACTACAGTATTTTTTTCTCTTTGTTTCTGGCTGATGCACAAAGAGTGACATTTGAAGGCCAAAGGTTCAAATGGCACATGCAGATGAAAGCCATGCATCGTAAGAGTTGTGCTTATCAAAAGGCAAAGGTTGACAAATCTCACACAATGCGTCCTCCTCATCTAGTTCTAAGTACCTCATTTGTTTAGTGATCTTCTTGTCATGGACACTGCAGATGCACTATTATAATTGTCTAGAATATGGTTGCTCAGTTTCACAGTTCCCAAAATCAATATAAAAACCTTGCAGTTTTTCTCCTCATATATATAAAAGTTCCCATGGAAATTGAGACTTTTTTCATGAAAAGGTTGTGTTATAATTTCATTCTCTTGACTTATTTTCATTTCCTTGACTTTCGTTTTTCCTCTGCGTCTTGTACTCGGTGTGTATGCAGTGCTTAACTGTCACTGTCCAGTGTAAATGAAAAAGGATATACTGTCCCTTGACACAGCACGTAGGTGCCTCAAGGTGCACAGCTTCCAGCTTCTCCTGCCTCCTAGCACCAATGACTGCTGGGTCCCTTAGCCTCATGGCAGCCCATTTTAGTGCCCAGCAGTCATGCCCCTACCTAAAATCACATGCCCCTACTCTGAAATCATGTCCCTACTCTGAATCATGCCCCTACTCTGAAAATCCCATCACCACACTCTAACTAGTAATCTTAACTGTTCAAGTGGCATGAGAGGCATTTCCAGGAAGGCCCTTTTTCTGTACTCAGGAGGGTGATATTTCCAGGCTCTCTCCTTTATGAAGTCTGGTGCTGGTGGGTTTCATGAAGAGACAGGAGGATCTCAGATAGCTACCTCAAACACTGTTCACAAGAGCAGAGTATGGAATATGATAAATTGCTGGGAATTTTTGGGTTCCTTCTTTTATGTTATAAAACTGATGTTGGCTTTCTCTCTTTCTTTTCTTCTGAAATACCTTTGGCTGTTGAGAGAAAAGGAAACACCCTTGTCTGCATCTGTTACCACAATGAATGAAACTATCCAAGGCAGGCTTGTTTTCCTGAAGGCAGAGCTGACACTTGCCAAAAAGTTGTTAATTCTTTCATCATTGTGAAACTCCCAGCCCTTTCCTCAGTTAAAAAAAAAATTAAATTTATTAGCTGAGGAAACAGTGGCCAGTGGCAATTCTGTGATCCCTATTTTCCCAAACCTTGAATAAACAATGACTGTTATGAGAAGAAATTACTTGTTCCACTGCCATAGGAAAACAGTCCAAACCTGAAACAGAGGAAAATGCATATTAATTTCTATGAGGGAAAGCACTGGAGTGGTGGCCATCCTCATTGTGTAAGAGGCTTCAGAAAAAGACTGCAGTGAAAGGATGCAACATATATTTTAGAGTTATTGCATATAAGATACATTATCAGATGATAGTGTTTACGTGATATGTTCTTATAAATTCTGAGTGACTCCACAGTATAGTCATAGTGCAGTTCCATGAGCTGAATCATGGGACTTTGTTAATGGTTTTGTTCAACCAAAGTTTTCTTCTGCAGACCCTGGTGACCTTCCTCCATGAGGATAAAAAGATTACTCATCTCATAACTGATCGGAGTGGCACAGGCTCTCCATCATTTCTCAGAGCAGATCGTTGCAGGATCATCTGGAGCAAGTCAGGAAGGCATGTTTTTCTTCACTCCATACTGACATAAATAGAAATACTCCCATCCTGGTATGCCTATAATGCATTTTACTTTTAAGCATAAAATTCATGCATGGAAGGCTCCTGAGGTGGGAGTGCAGCTTTTGAGAAAAAAAAAAAAAAAAGAATGTTCCATTTGGACTGGCCCTCTGGGAACGGTGAGTGCCAATCCAGGCCTAATCATCTGGAGAGCAACCTTAGTTGGTAGGATGACCCTTGCTCCCTGAGGTGCCCCTAGGAGGCTCTGCAAGAAGAATCATCTGTATGACTGTCTTCGGAAAAGGTGAAGGATACATCCCAAAATAGACAGTCTTGCAGGATTCTTCAGTACAGGAAGATGGTGCTGATTTTTCTGGGTTTTTTTTTCAGCACAGTATCAGAGGACACCTCCATGTGTCATCTTCTTCTTCTACTTCTTTTGCTTGTATATATATTCTTTTCCCCCTACCAATTATTCTAAAGGCCACTGAATACTCGCCTCAGAAAAAAGGAGATAGTACTGCAAGATTTCACTGTGAGTCCATCAATCCAAAAATAGATGGACAGTCCATTGCACAGTAAAATTTGATCTGACATTATTAATTAACCAGATCCTGTCACTATGGATTAAGATGCTTCTGATTTTAATCTGCAGAGTGTTTTTTTCTTCTGTATTTATTTCACATCTCTGTCTCTGCTACTGAATTTAGATGAAATGAGACATAGTGAAACCAGTATTTGTATTACCTTGTTTATTATGGTGATGTTTGTTTTAAAGGTAAGTATATTTTCTTTGAGAGTTAGCATAAAATCTTTTTCTCTCTTTGTGTAAGAAAAGGAGACATACAAAGAAAATTATTTTTCACAGGAAGTTGTATGATGTCATTGCATGTTCTGTCATGCACAATGAAATAAAATTTTAAGATTTTAAAATTACTAACAAATATATATTATGAGAGAAAATTGTCTTAATTGAAATTTCTACACAACTGAAATATTTTGCTCAAATTTAAATTTTGTTGTTTGGCAAAAATGTTTTTTTGCAAAGAAAATAACTCCTTTCCAGGACCCTTTAGGATATGATTCACTTCATGCTTTAATCAAGATCATTAGCATGTAAACACTTTTAATGTTTTCAGTTTGAGAATTGCATATGTTTTTACTGAGACAACACTCCTTTTAAAGGAGAGATTGTCGATCACATTCATGATAGTACAGAGGATGCATTACTCCCACCTTTATATTTTATTAGTCAGACTGAATTGCTCAGAGTGCTTTGATGCTAAACAAATAATCTGTCCCTACTAGTTGGAACATACCCTCTGAAGCCATTTCGATTGATATGATGCTGGGGACTTCAGCATCGATGTGATGCTGGGACAATACTACTGGGACTTGTTCTATTTTAAGTAAGTTCAGGAAAATAATTTTCTTTCCTTCCTTACTGTATGGATTACGACCTGACTTTATTTCTACTATATGAATTTTAAATGACACAGTAAAGACGAACATGACTCTGAATTACAGGATACAGCACAGAAGCACTTGGCAGAGTCTTTGAAATATGTATAATTTCCTGTATAATTTCCTCCTTTTTTATGCTTGAAAACTGCAGTAGGCATAGTCTCCATATGCTGCTCTGTTCCATATGCAGGGCATGATATATAATTCCAACTTCAATTTAGTAGTGTTCTGCTAATAAAGGATAATGAGATACCATAATATAGCAATATAATTTATGAATAGGCATCAAATAAAGGTTTGCAAAAGTAGTGAAACAAACAAGTGAGCCGACAACAGCAATAACAAAAAAATCCTCTTTCTACAACTCTGGTCTCCATAGTCTGCCCTTGAAATTAAATCAAAATCATGGAAAGAACTAATATTGGAACATTGTGAACCAGCTGTTTCTTACAGCTGACTAATTAGTCTGTGTACCCAGCAAATCAAAAATATTTGTTACCGCTTAGGAGAAGTAATCCTACAGAAATTTGCATGTCAGTAGAACAAACTTCTTCTGAAACAGTGGGGGTACCTCCTGCTTGAAGCAGCAGCCCTCTGCAAGATGTGCTGAGGGAAGAGAGGGCCTAGCCCACCCCTGAGTTGCACCACTTCCCTCACCATCACCCTATAAGCTCTCCACTGTTGCTTTGTAGTGGAAGAAGCGATGCTCCAAAGCCCCAGATACCCACTTATTCCAATCCTTTTCCAAACTTTTAGTGATGTGAACTGAGGCTGAAAAACAGGAAGGAGGAAAAGAATGCATGCTAGGTGGAAGCTGCTACACGAAACTGCCTTTCTGTGGCCCTGGCAACACGCTTAATATTTTCCATACCAAACAAATCTTTATTATCTGACAGAGGACTCAAGCTAATCCGTGCCTGGAAACTCAAAAGTGACAGGAAAGGATTTGATGTTGTAGCTTTATCTGTGGCAGTGATGGTGCCCATGGCTAACTACAACTTACACAGTGCACATCCTCCTTCTTGTACACGTGCTTTTTTCTTTAATACACCAGAGAGTTACCCAATTGCCCATACTGGGGTACTTTTACCTTGATTTGGGATGGATCAGGGAGGCAGAAAGTGAGGCCAAAATTGAAGCAGTGATACTGCTGAGTTTTGAATATCTCAGGTGATATATTGCAATGAAGTGGTTGTGCCTGGTTGTGTTCCAGCCACAGGACTCTCACCCCAGTGCCCTGGCAGGTGAAAAGCCTGAACACATCTGAACTCAGACTGAACGTGTTGAAGGGCTACCCTAGTCCCACGACCCCTATGATTTTTTGGGGAACTGGAGGTTAGGAAGGGAAATGGAGTGGTTTCTGGGCCTAGATTCCTTGTGAGCTTGGGGTCTGATTACAATGCGCTCTGAGACTTGTGTAGTGGAATGCAAATCTTGCCCCACAGGACTCAATAACTCTTTAAGTTCTGGGCTGGTTGGTAACCCCTGAGGCTAGTGTTGTTTTTTGTTCTATATTTTGTACAGACCCTGTCCAAACAAGATTCCAGTACATGGCTGAGACTTCAAAAATATAACTGAAATACAAATGAATAAGAATTGTAGTACCCATTTCTTGAGGTAATTTGAGGAGGAAGGTGTTGATTTGGAAGTAGGTCTTCAATCTTGACCATTCCGATATTAAGACTGATAAGAGATAAGGTAACTGATTGCCACTCCCAAGCAGGGCAGATAATGGTGGGGAATCAATTCTTTAAAGCCAGTTGACACATAGTCGAATAACAGTAAGGAAAGATGGGGTCGGCAAAAATACTATGGGAATAGGTAAAGTACTCCAAATATTTGTGTGACAGATCTTATAATTAATGTACTTGGCTGCACTGATGATGAAGCTAAGAGGTGATTTCAGACTACCACTGTTACATGAAACCTTTATGTCTACATAGGTATGTGTCATCAGTGACCTTAGCCAGTAAGGACCAGACCACTGAGTTGCCTTCATTGTGCAGCTGAATCACGTCATTTTCTCTTTTAGCCTTCCCAGGGTGGGATCCAAGATACAGTGAGAAGAGTCCACCTGTAATTGTTGCTCTGTTGTGGAAGTTTCTGTGCCATTAAATCAGAGAGTACTGATAGAAAAGGTTAACTACAGAAACAATCATATTTAAATCTAGTTGTCCTCTCAATGAGAAAAAATGCTTCAGGAAAGATTATCAAATATCACCTATTAAGACAGAAGAAGAGTGACCAGAAAAGAAATATCTTCCCCATTGTCTTTAGAACTACATGCTATGTAGTTCTAGTTCTGTTAAATTGCATGCTGTCTGAATAATTTCTACCATGCCTTTGTTCATAAAAGTAGCATAAAAAAGAAAAAAACTCCTTCTTTGAATCTCATTTTTAGACCTACTAAGAAATCTCTGGACAGGAATCACAGTTCTTCTCAACTGGAAGTTATCTATGGTAATTTGGCAAATAATTTTTGCGAAGTCGTGTATTGCATTAAGAAAACTAAATAGCTGAAACACGGTGAGAAGAGCTTCATGCCTTTAAACAGTGAACAATGGTCAGAAGAAAAGAGAAAATAAATCCAAAAGTATGACATCATTAAAAGAGTGTAATGGAACAAACACCCTTATGTGATGGCCTAAAGTGCCATCATTTGAAGTAAAGATAGCATAGCCTTCATCTACACAAAATTCAGCCAGATGTTAAAACAGTAGAAAATGTTTCAAGAGTTGTTACAGCAGTGGTTAAATGGATCATTTATAACACAATCTGATATCTAAGAATAAAATTTTACAAGTTGTCAAAATCTGTGCATCCTACATGCAGAACCCATGCAGGTGCAAATGTGTCTATATAGGTAGACTTAGCTCCTTTAAGCACTTCAGAGACAAAGACCATTTTGCTTCTGCTATTACAACTTGATGTGATTTTTTATCAAAATGCCACTGCATGAGAAAATACTTTTTTCTTAAATTTCTTTTAATGATTTCAAATTATTTGTTTGATTCAGTGAATACTGGATCTAAGTGAAAGTCCTAGAAAATAATAAATGGGTTTGGCCAAACTTTCAGATTGTAAGATGGAGTCTTTACCTAGGTGAGTTGATCCGATTGTCTCGTAGTTGAGGACCTCTGAAAAGCAAGTTTCTTTAGATCTGCATGTTTTACTCAGCAATAAGTACTTAAGAATTCTTTAGATTAAATCTGCAGAATTTATATTCCATATTATGTCTACATTCCCTGTTTCCCCTCTTACACAGATGATAATGGATTATTAACTATTGTGTAGAAAAGAAGATTTGAACACAATTTAATCATGAAAAATCAGAAGTTATTATTATTGTGTGCCAGAGATAGTGCTCATAAAGATTTTTTTGCCTCATGACACAGTTTTGTCTCTGCAATGGTGATGGTGGGCTCTCTAGGACATAGCTATGAATCAGGGGTAGGATGGACTTTTAATATTCAATCTCATAAACTGACAGCTTTAAAAGTAAGATTCAAACCTTGGATTAGGCCTAGGAGGGCCACGGATGGAGAAAACCAAGTGAAACTGCGTTAATACACCTGAACAGTCTATACATCTGCAGAGCACTTGTTTCTTTTGCTGTTCAGTATATTCACTGAATTATAGAAGGGGAACAAGACAAGATTTGATGCGATCCTTCATTCTAAGTGTCATTTGCTCCCATCCTGGCTTCACAAAGCATCAACTAGAGAAGAATTCACACAGCATGCACGTGGGATCAGGGTAAGCTCTGAGAGTCAGCAAGAGAAAAATGCAATAGAGGTGATACTTTCCTCTTCCTGGCTCCTGTCTGAGCTGCTGACTCAGGATAAGGTATGAAACTGGTACCTTATGCAGCAACACAATGCCTTCAAAAAGGTGGGCAGCATCTATTTACTCTGTGTGTTTCTGGCTTCCTCTGAAATTCTGTAAGCTCAAATGGCCTGTAATGTGGAAAATAAAAATGCCGGCTGGCAAAGACCCCTTGAAAGCCTGTCCACACCTTACAATGTCCACCCCTTGAATGGGCTTTAAATAGGCCATCTGGAAATACTTTTCTCTCAACTTTTCTTTAAAATGACCTACTTGGCACCATCTATTGTAGTGTGTCTCTACAGTGAGAATATTTGCCCTAATGTTTAACCCAGGTTTCTTTTGTCACAGGTTAGGATGTTTTCTAGTTTTCATGTCCCTCAGACACAGTGAAAAAGTGATCACTGTGTTGCCTTTAAATCCTTTATATAAATTAGGAGAAAATCTTGCATCCTCTCTAAGAGAAACGAACTCAAATATTTCAGTCTTTTCCCACTAGTCATACTGTCTTAAACTACTACCATTCTTTCCTAATTTTTACTAAACTTACTACAATTAATCTACATACCTCATGAAGTGTTATTTTTTTTCAAAAAATAGATACTTTGTAAATATGGCCAAAAGGGAGTGTCCATTGTACAGGGGTGTCCTGTTTTGGTATAAGTTTGACATTGTGTTTTGTTTGCTATCAGGCAAAGAATGGCTGTGAATATGAAAGACCATATTTTGTCATTTTTCTTACATGTAAAAAGTTAAAAAATATGATGGGGAAATTTTGGGGAAAACCATTATCTTTCTTTGAAAGTCTAGAAGCATTTGGATTTTAGCAATGAATTTACAGGAATCTCAGCTCTGAAGCTTGCCCTTGTTAAATTATATTCAATGTCACAACTGTTTACATAAGCAAGGATGATTAGTACATCTGTAATCACTTCACTGACAGTCTATGAAAGAGCTGAATGCACCAACTTTAGCCCTTTAATCTAAAGTAAAGAATAAGTCAATGTTATGTAATCTATACTATAAATATTGAACAGAAAATTACCAATTAATGTTAGGTACTAATAGGTCTCTAGGAATAATAATAATAAAAAATTACAGCATTCTAATTTTAAGCAAAGTTATTAACTAAGCGCTGGGTTTGCAGAATCTTCATTAGAACATCACCTTTTTTTTTTTTTTTGCAGTGGGTGTTTATATTGTAAATACTAAACAAATATTGACGGAGTGGAATAGCAGTAAAATTCTTACAGCAGTAAAAATGGTTCCTGGGACTACCACATGAAGCTTGTAAATAAAAGAACTTCATCAAGGGAATAATTTCTCCTCATGGCAACTCTTTCTTTATTTTGGGAATCATTCCCTTCATGTACTGCAAAATTCTGTTTCATAATTGCTTCTAAAATATGAAGACTTCTCAAGGTACCTTACCAGTCATTTTTTCACAGTTATTTTTTATGAAATAGCACCCAACTTGATTTCCAGGATTAGCCACAATTTGATTTACTTTCATATGACCCAAAGTCTGTTGCGCCTTAATAATGTTAGTTTAAAGGATGTTTTAGGGGTTCTTTTGATATGCAGAAAGCCTGGTGTTTTTCTTTCTGAAGAAATTAAGTGCATATACAGTTATTTTTAATGTGGATGAGGTTTTATATATGTTTAAGAAAAACCATTAATATAGTAATGATTCACTTTCTCGTAATATCTATTTGATAGAGAAATTTAAATGAATATCTTTGCTGTGTGTCTGTAGAACAGTGATCTTTTCTGATTTATATCATTGACTATATAAGTGTTCCTCAGTCCTTCAACATTGTTTCTAAAGATTTCCTATGATGAAATGTTCCAACCTCAATCCTTTTTTGTTTCATTACAGATATCTATTATGAAAAATGTCCTATTTTTTGATGATGAATATTGTACCTCTAATTTGTGAACCCCCTTCATTTTAAGATTATAAACAAATAGCTCTCCAAAACAGACAATATGGGCCAAGTTGTTCCTTTAGGGGATTATTTTAGACAGCTGCACAGCAAATAAGCAGTGTGAGGCTTATTTACACACAGTCATTGAAGCATTCATTCCACTGATTTATAGGACAACAAAAGGTCTTTGAGACACAGACCCAGCAATTTTGAGCTGAAGTTAGAGAGGATTTTTTATCCTGCCCACCCCACAGCCCCAAAGGTATTTAAAAAAATCAATTGAAGGATTTGTTGCCAGAACAGATAGATACAGTACAGCCCTACATCCTGGATAACATTGATCTCAGATGCTGAGTCTCCATTTTTCATATTATAATCATAATATGTATTTGCTGAAGTCGTAATAATATAGTATTATTACACTGTTTTTGTAAAAAGTAAAAAGTAGAACATGTAAACTTGTTTTTAACTAAAATCTGAAGTCAATGCTGTGACTAATATCACCAAGGGGTTTTGATAGTGAAATGGGCTAATTGTTAATGTGCTTATTCATGGAGACCAAAATGCAGCATAATTTTTATAACTATTGAACATATCCTGATCCCACTGACATGTTTTATTGATACTCAGCATTTCTTAATTTCATCTACCTTAATTAAAAAAAAAATTATACTCTGAATATGTGATATAATTATGCAAGCTCTTATATGTAGGTATTCCCAGGAATATTCTAGGTCTCATGGTACAATGAAACCTCCAAGTTCTAGAGGTGCCTATTCGTCTTTACTGTCTGTAGGAGAAGGAAAGGACAAGTTTAGAGTCAGAAACAGGTCATAAACTGGTTAACATTACCCCCTTCCATCCCCCCAGGTAACAGCGTAAGTAACTAAGAATGAAGGTATTTAAAATCAGTATCCAATTTTGAAATCTGGGAAGCTTTACAGAAAAGGGCAGGAGAAAATAGACAAATCTTTGATTTTCAGTTTGCACCACAACCTGACATAAACAGCAGTCTAATAAGTTATCAAATTAAATGGCAACTTCATGGAATTTATTTTGCTTAGCATCCACACAGGTTTAAAATATATCTGTAAAAAAAAAAAAAAAAAAATAGCAAGAAGATTTCATATTATATGGTGATATTAGTATTGCTAGTGTCAGTGATATTGTTGGAATATCATTAGTTCTGAGTTCCAAAGCAATATTTTTTGAATTGGAAAAAGTTCAAATAATGCCAAATAAATCACATTTATTTGAATTCTGGACAACCTCCTTGTATTGACACACTCGTGAATTTTGGCCTATTTAGCCTATGCAAAGCAAAGGGTCACAAGTAGAGTGTTCTCACAATTTATGATCTCTTCTACCAAGTCAGGCTGATGAGTAGGTCAAGGTCAACCATCTTGTCAAGAGCACACAAAATGGAGGAGAGGCTGCCAATGCCAGCTGGTTACATCTGTAGGGGCAAATCTGATTTCTCTTCTTTGGGTTTAGAGTCCTCCTTGTGTTGGAGATGGGTAGGATAAGAAACAGGGCCCAAGAAAGAAAAATTGGGGCTTTTTTTTCAGCATATCAGTTTCATTTTTTCTTTTTTTAATTAAATATAGTAATTGTTATGTTACAGGTTACAGAAGTGCCTCTAGTTTGGCTAAAGGCTGCAGGAAGGCAATTCTACATCCAATCTTCAGGCACTGGAGCTTTGATATGCCTTGAATTATAAATACTTGGGCAAGGACTGGGTCAGCTATTTATGAGAATAGCTGTTTCCTTCCATTAAATCTAAAGTCTCTCTCTACCCCTGCCTCCTTCACACACACCCTCCACCCCCAGTATTCATGTACAAGGTCTTGAAATTATACAAAACGAATCTTTATCATGGAGTTTTGAAATTAGGTGATCTGAATAACAGACATCCTTTAGAATTTTGAATCAATAGTGAGATTGTTTGCTTCTGAAAATATATTTTATTATTGTTATTGAAAACAAATTCTAAGGATTAAAAATCATTCACATCATTCTTGAATAATGTGTATGAAATTTTATCAGTCCAGTTTATAGAGTTTTAAAAATGATTCACACACAGATGATAAAATTGTCTTTATATCTTCACTCCCCTATTCAGAAAATGTCCTAGTTTGCAAGCCTGTTGGAGGTCACAAGGAGTTTGTGTTGGTGCACTAGAAATGTTATTATAAATGTAACTAAAATGAAAAATATGAAAATGTCTCCTAAATTGACTTTGGGATGTCTTTGGAAGGAATAGTCTCTCAGTTTCCAAATCGTTCCGATGCATTACTGGAATCAGATACCATTCTGGTAAATGGTTCATTTTCTCTTGATTTATTAGTCAAAGACACAAAAAGAAAGCTTAAATTATCTTCTAAGACTAAAGATACATGCTTATCTTCGAAGAAAGAAACCCCAAACAAAACTATTATATTTTATGAACTTAGATTCCTTCAATATCCTTCATACCACATACTTTCCAACTTCCCACATCACCACTATCAAATAAAAAATATTTTAGGAAATTTAAAGACTGTTTGGATAAGATGTTATAAAGGAGCAGGTTATCCCTAAGCAGACTGATTTTTAAGACTCTCAGATCTGACAGATCAATGCTGCTATTTATGCATGGATGTAGATCAGGTTAAAATGCATAAATGACATTTATGAATAGTCAGCTGTGGTGATTTCAAAGTTTTTCACAATAATGTCCTTGAGATTTTAAATTCAAACACCAGAGCTTCTCAGAATTTAATTCAAAGTATTGAAATATTCTATACCATTAAAGCTCAGTTTTCTCACCTTGAAAATACAGTGGTTTGTACTATTTAGATGTCTTTTTCTCTAGTCTAAGGAAAAGCCTTTATTTTCCTTTGGAAAATCATTGAAATGTACATTGACATTATTCTGAGGGAAATTAAATTACTTTTAGTAAATAACTGAGTACTTTTTTCTCTCTACCTCCCTGTACAATCCTGGTACTACTTTTCATCCTCCTTTGAGTTAAATCAGTTATCTGACGGCTATCTTTGACTATGGCTAGTCAAATTTAATGAGAACGGTAGTAGAAGACATAGAAACATAAATTACAATGTTATCCAGATGTGTTTACACACATATGAACCAGTCTTGGTATGGACATTGATGTATGGTCAGCTACTGCAGTTATTTCTCCAAAGAATTCTAATTCAGTGGTTGCTCACAGATAGTGTGAAGATTTAGTTCCAATCAAAGTCTAAATCAGAGAATGAACCCTTCTTTACTCTTTCCTTCCTTTCAATCTTTCTCCCTGGAAGCCAGCTTTAAGTGACAGTGTTACACAACTGCCAGATATCCCCACAAAAGACATTTAAGACTATAAAACTCCCTTGCAAAATGAAATTTAAGAAATTATTAAAGGGCGGTCAAATAAACAAGTTGAATCAGCTACCGTGAGAAAACAACATGTATAAATTAGTGAATGATAAAACTTGAGATAATTAACAGGTTCAGATTAGATACGCAAAATAAACTTCTGACTTGACTCTACTTTGAGCTATAAAGAGGGAATCATGTGAGGGCAAGGATTTCCAGCAGGACACATAGACATCCACAGTCAAAGAAACAAATTTTTTCAAATTAACATTAAAGAAAAGAAAGAGCAACTATTGATCAAATTTACAGGTTAACAAATTTAGCAGAAGGGTTGAAAGCAAAGAAGGGTCATCATTGTGGAAAAGAATCATCTGGATTATTTGTTTGTTTGTATATAAGTTAATGTAGTTAAACATGAAGCCATCTTTGCTTGTTCTGAAAAGTACTTTGGCTGCAAAGGACTTTCAGAGGGATTTGTCTCATATAGCAGATGTCCAGCTGATGGCAACCCTCTGATCTGATTCTTTGTCCTTGGCCAACTCAACAGCAAAATATCAAGAAAAGACATTTCATTTTACCACTATGTTTAGTAAAATGATGCCACTTCTGGTTTATTTTAATCAGGACAAGTGGAAGAAATCTGTAACGCACACCCCAGCAGACTTTTTCATACCCCAAGATACAGAAATCCAACAATTTCTAAATGTGCATTGATATTCTCATTTGAATGAATGCAAACTAAGTAAAATTTCAGCACAATGTATTTCTGATAATCAAGCTTCATTCTGGGATTTTTCTTTGCATGAAGTGTTTCATTTCTACATAGTTGTATATAATACAAGGTGCTAACCCCGGTGTTCAGTGACAGAACCTATGGGAATGGCTCAAAACTGCATCAGGCAAGCTTTAATATTATGGAACATTTCTTCACCAAGGTGGTGGTCAAAGACTGGAACAGTCTTCCTAGAAAGGTACCCAAGCCAGTCAGTATTAAGAGACATTTGGACAATGTCTTTAATAGCAACATGAATTAACTCTTGGTAGCCCTGAAATGGTCAGACAAATGGACCAGATGATCACTGTAATTTCTTTCCAAATGAAACTATTCTATTTTGTTATAATCAACTAGTCCTTATATTCCCTTAGGAAACAATTTCTTCCTGTTGTCTTAATTAAGACATAAGGAAGACATTAATCAATAACAATATACAGACATTACACTGTGCAAAAGTAAATAACATACATTTTTCCTAAATTTAAAAATAAACTTAAAAATAAATTTAAAATAAATTTTAAAATAAACTCTTTTTGCTTTATAATCAGAAATCTAAGTAAGAAAATATTGTGTTATTTATTCATAAACTAAATTATCAATGCTATCAAAAAGTTCAAGCATTTAATGCAATTATAATTCTAGAAACTATTTTCCTATGGTACTTACATTATTTTTATGTTTTCAAAAGCATATAAAAAGCTGAAAAAACTTTTATGTCCTGAAGCATCTTATGACATTGTATAATCATAAAGTCATTCAAACTGGAAAAGACCTCAGGCGGTCCCTGGTCCAACCTCCTGCTCACAGCAGGGTCAGCTATCGGGTCAGAACAGGTTGGTCCAGTTGGGGCTTAAAAGCCCTCAAGTTCAGAGACTGCACAATGTGGGCAGCCTTTGCCACTGTCTGACTGTCCTCGTGGGAAAAATCTTCTCCATCCAGCCTGAACTGAATTTTGAAACGACACTGTTGCCTGTCCTGGTACCATGTACTGCTCTAGACTGCCTGGCTCCTTCTCCTTGACACTTTCTTGAAGTTTTGGTTCAGAGTGTTGAGTGTTGTATTGCAATAAAACATTCCTGTGTTTTGCACATAAAAAATAGCCACTTTGCTTAAATACTAGGAAGCCCTTCCATCAGCACCCATTTTAACGTCATATTCAATGATTTTCAGTATGGATTTTGGTGGCACCTATGCATAATATCTATAAACAATCATGTCAATTTAATACAAAACAGCTTCATAGCTAAGCATTGGAGGAGCTATCCGCACAGTTTAAAAAAGGAAAAGTTATGGCATGACCTGATAACAGGAGGACAAAATATGGATGTCTTCTTCGATCCAGCAGAGCACAACAAAAGCCCAGGGCTGAATGAAACCATTCTAATTCATGCCAGAAATAAGGTGTACACTTTTAACTCTGGAGGTAAATAATGTTTCAAATAACCTGCCTTAGGTCATGGCATATTCTTCTGGAAATATTAAACAAGACTGAATTTTTCCTCCCTTAAATTATATACACTTCAAACAGGAATTAAATCAGGAGCATCCTGTAGCTTGTGTTAAGCAGGGGGTCAGACTAGATGATCACAATGGTCCCTTCTGGCCTTAACGTCTTTGAATCTAAATGGAACACAGCACCGGGAGAACTCAAAACCCCTCACAGATTTAATAAAAGCCAAGACCACATGACTGACCCAGAGGCAATTTTGAGAGTTGCTAGCATGACCGACTGCTGATAAAGTAGGGCTCTGCCAAGTGGCCAGACACTGGCACTGATAGGACATATTTCACAACCTGACATCTGGGATTCCAGGTAGGTGTGTGCATCACATGCAGCTCCAGCTAACGACTAGAGAAGACAAGGAAAGCATTAAGTCATTAGGAAACTGATTATTTTAAATAAACAAATAGAAGAAAATTCAGTTTGCTTGAATTTTATCTCTTCCCAAATTAAGCAAAAGGATTCATTAATTGAGCATTGCAGTTTTTGTTTTTTTTTTTTTTACTTATTGTCATGGTTTAACCCCAGACAGCAACTAAGCCTCATGGAGCCATTTGCTCACTCCCTTGGGTGGGATGAGGAGACAATTGGAAGAGCAAAACTGAACACAATTATAGCAGCAGAATTCTAAATAAATATCTAGTAGTTATGAACAATACTTAACAAAATTATTCATATTCTAATGCTGGTATTTATTTTGAATTTTTAGCTGAAAACATTATTAATAACTCTGCAGCAACAACCATAAAGGAAAAAGTAGCTATAGCTGATAGAATGTCTGAGCCTGGATTTTTCATTTCCATATCTCTGTACACAATGCATGAGTCAATTTTATTGCTTAATAGTTACTTTTGGTTTTTTGACCAGCTCTATTCATTTCTTGCATGCTGGAAACTCTTCACCAATTTCCACATTTATCTCTCATTTACAAAGAGATAAGTCCCAGAAGCAGATGATGAGACTGATTTCATCTAAATTTAAAAGTACCCAGCATAAATGTCTGGTTTTTGGTTTACTCATCCTAGGCTCCCTCAGAAATCAGTAAAGAGAGATTAGCACTTTTGAAGTGTGCTTTGTCTTATCTGCTGTAGATGTATATTTGAGGACAAGAATAATTTTTTAGATTAGTACTCTTCAGTCTGGAAAACTGGCATCAGGGAGAAAGGATGTGAAATGCAAAAGGGCTACAAAGTCATGAATAGCCTGCAAAAAGGTGAAATGAGATAATCTGTTTAGTGTTTCTAAAAAAACTCAAAAATTAAAAATCGAAGACATTAAACAAAGATGACTGTAGCTTCATTAAATTAATGGCACTGGAAATGAACAAAAGTAAGTGCCATTAAAAATGTATCTGTAGACCTCTGTGCCAAAGGACAGTGTGGCTGCTTAAAGAGTGTATGGATGTTAAAAGAAGGCTGTACAAGTAGATGTAAAAGAAATAATTTTCAAATTGATAAAATCTCAAAACTATATGCACAGGATAAAAACTGTGAGTTGAAATAGCCAGAGACCAGAAAAGCAAACAGGAAAAGGGCCATGTATATGCTTACTCTTCCCTTAGGTAGGCAGACAATTGGTCAGCCTAAATATGGTTCTGTTATACTCATACACTGACTATAATGGATGGAATGGAGAGAGTTTGAGGGGAAAGTTAAAATCTACACTGCAGATTACTGTATTTGATCAGATGAAATCCACAGAGTGATTTTGAAAACAAGATCAGCTCAGGTTTAAAATCAGTCATATGTAGGAGAAAAAGGAAAATCAGCCAATAAGTTGCTGGATTTAGCATTTTTATAGGCAAACCAACTTCCCACGAAAGTTCTGCTTGTACCTGGTTCCTGCAGTCCATTAATATAATCATAATGCTATCATCTTTTCAAATACTTTGCCAGTTCTTGAAATCTGAAATTGGATGGATTTATCCCCCACATGTTTGAAAGGATTGCTGAGGGTTACCCAGAGTTGGCAGCTAAACTCCAGCAGGGTGAGGAGATAATCAGAAGGGCAAAAGTGAGAAAAATTATTTACATAGCCCACCAGAGGGACCTGATTTTCTGTTACTTGCAAAAAGAGATTCAGAAGAATAGACACCTCTGTTTTAACTAAAACTAGATGAATTTCAGATTCATTTCTGTCCTTTTAAGTAAAGGTTAAAATTATTCTGTGTTAATATATTTTGGAGGGTAGGGGATGTATGTCAGCACACAGCCATTCAGTCACTGAACAGAGAAACCAAGATTTATTTCTACTATCTTCCTGTCAAGATATTACTCTCCTCCACACCAGCATTAGATTAAAAAAAAAATGTAGTATGCTCATCTATGAACTTAAAAGAGTATCTCAGCAGGTTAGGTAAATTAAACCTTGACTATCTTCACCTAATACTGCACACATAAAAACCTCCATGTTGTCTACTGAGCCCTGTCAGATCTTGTAACCCAGCTTGACACATACATTTCACCATGTTCTCTTCGGCCTTAAGTGACCATTCTAAGTCCTGGCAAGAAGCAATACAGCCTTTGAGAGCAGAATAAGGAAATGGCGTTCAAAGGGTTCTGCAGAATTTGGAGCTCTCCCCATGGTCCATTCTCACAATGTTTCCTTGATTTCTTGATCGACCGGGACAGAAATCTGAGCAATGTCAGCAGCCATGTGTGGCTGCATGCTTTGCTTCCTTCTTACCTTTCTCTCCCCTCTCTGAAACTGGTGTCAGATATACAATGAAGCTCAACGTAGTCTGCAGGATCCAGAATAACGTATCCTATACTTATACTGTGGTGGTACTGCCATATCAGCCAAGATAAAAAGTACTTTATAAATTTAATGCATGAGATTTTTGAACAGCTGAATTATAGTTTTCTTAAATCAAAAAATAAAATGAAGCTAAAATGTGTAGCAACATTACTCAGACCAGATCTTCTGTATTGATCAAGATGAATTTTTCATAGGAGAGATATGATACATTTAACCACAGAAAAGCTTAAAGCAAGTGACAAAAACAATCCTCCAGACTTTCCATATTCTTTCAAACCAAATGTAAAATGAAAAAATCCCGCCTTTATAGTATATTTTGAAGGATAGATGACTATATCTACTGTAACAAGATTCAGTGTGTTTCAAAAATGTTCAGCATCACAGAATATAAAGAAGTAAATAGATCTTCGGCTAAAAGCAGAGGAAGTAGATATTTAAAATATTTGCTTTATGTATGCATAGGAAATTCTTCTTCGACATTTTAGATTGAAATAGATGTAGATCAACAGGAAGTGTTTTTGATAAAATGTCTACATTTATCAAGCAGTTTTATGGAATACATGAGATTATATTTGGAAAATTATGGCATGCTGTAGACTACATGGAAAGATATTTTGCTGTAACAAATAGAACAACACTGTGAATAAATACGGTGGAAAATATCCTTTAGTGTTTTTTAGTGACAACCAATGCAGTTTAGGGCTTTTCTGTATCTTACTCTGTTCATGCAGTTTGAGTGTTTGATGATAAAGAAACTAGCATAAGGATTTATGAGGAAATTACAATGCTGATTTTTCTGATGGCATTACCTGTCTCAGTTCTGTTTATTGATGGTTAACAAAAGACTGACCAAAGAGCTAGCAAAGCAAAACAAAACAATTTGGTGGTTTCATCACTAAAAGGAAGACCAAAAAAATAGTGTTATTAATGTCCCAGAAGTAACATAAATTTAGAAAGACAAATATTAAAAGAAATAATTCAGTTTTCCTATCAAGATTGGAGCATTGTAATGAAAATGAAATTGTGGTAGAAATCCAGCAAAGATGACGAAATGCTTCTACTTGCTTTTATAACCTTGAAAGTATTTGGAAAAATAGCATGATTAGTATTGTCCCAAAAATGATTTTTCAAAACTGTCATCTTTATGAAATAAAGATTTCATAAAGACTTTAAGTTCTCGTTAGGAAAAAAGTGCTAATTCAAAAGCTTTGATTGAAGGAGTTTATGGAAACTTATTCAGAAACTCATAATACTGTAATTTCTAAGGTAAGAAACCAAAGTCATTAATCAACCGTGAGGGAAGAATGAAGACTGACATATTCAGGATAAGTTTTAAGAGTAATATCAAGATGACCTTTCTGTCAAGCAGTAACTTGAATGCCATTCAGAAGTGGAAGATGAATGAGAGCTAAGAAAACATAAAAGACAATAGGGGAAGAAGCCCAGTCCATCAACATGACACTTAAAACCTGAAGACCATCATAAAAATAACGAAATAAATTGCAGAAGCCGGGGTCCAGCTCATGAACAAGGTGGTGCAGAAAAATAGAAAAGAGAAAATACTCTTCTTCACCAAAGATATAAAAGGTTTCAATTCTTCAAGGACAGCTGAATAATCCTTTTAGGTTTTATGATTATTTTCTCACTGTTCAGAGTTCAACTTGCCTGTAGTCCTTCCCCAGTATGTTGATTTTGCTTAAGAAATACTAATCAGCAAATTAGTTTTAAAAAAGTTAACTATGATACAAGACACTGTGAGGCAACACAAGGGATTCCTTCATGACCCCCTACCAGTAAGGTTTAAGAAGCAGTGCAAAGTGTAATCAAGTGATGGTCTGAGTCAGCTTTTCCATATTTCCCTTAGAGGCTTTGATCCAGTGGCAAAAAAAGTCTGCCTCCTAACATCTAGGAGCACAGGAAAAGGGTCTTACCAGTAGAACTGCATCAGAAAAAGAGTCCATGCTCTGTATTGAAGGAACTTCTTTCTGTTACAAAATGCATTTATTTTTTAATCCCACCGTTTTCTAATAAATATATTCAAAATATTGTTCAAAGCTAATGTTTTACTATTTTGTATTTGATTTTAATTTCAAGTAGTGTATTCAGTATTCTATGTTTTCTCAACATCAATATTTGAATAGTCAGTCAGAGATACATGCTAAAGCCATGGCCAATCAAGCTTGGCTGATATTATACATCTATTTAAATCTGACCTTCGACTGCTCTCTGTGATCAACCTGTGTTCTTCAAGTAGTGGATTTTTAGCACTATATGTGAAGTGTGGAATGTGCATCAGCATCTTTTACATTCACTCTCTTTAAAAGACAGAAGGAAAATATCTGACAAAAAATGCCTAAATTGATTCAGCTGTACAAACACAACCTCTTTGCACAGGGGAGACTGAATAACAGAGGTAAGTTTAAATGTGTGAGAACCCCCAACTTAATTGATAATAATAAGTGTACCTATGAAGGGCAGCAGACATCCAGTTTATTATTTGAGGTTTTTTGTTCCTCTAAAATCTGCACAGTGAAAGCTGCTTAAATCTTTATGTTTGACTAGAAAAAGTCCCATTTTCCCAACCTTATTTTTATTGAACTTCTTTATATTTGCCTCAAGTGTTTTGGGTTCTCCTTTGAAGCCCTCAAACAGATACAGAAAAATATACTGAGTATGAGGAGGAAGAAAATTCATTGTAAGGTTGCTAAGTCTCTCCTTAGTACCTTTGAAAGTAAGAGTATGGATTTCCACAAAAAAAAATTTCACATGTCATGTCTTCTTTTCAACTTAATAGAAACATATCAATGTAATATGATACAATATCATACTAAGTAGAAGTACATTTATATTGCATTAGCTTTCATCTAAGCAACTAGAAACATTGTGGGGGAATCTCTACTCTCTACATAGACTTTAAAGCATTTCTTTTTCACATGAATCTGTCTTCCTGCCTGCTGCCCATCTATTATCACTACAGGTTAGTTTTAAACCTTCCTGGGAAATTTTTTACATGTTACTTCAAGCGTTCAAAAAAATCTTCCACTGTTCATAGCAAAGTTCTTGTGTGCATTTTATGATGATTGGCAGTTTGCAACGTTAGGCCACTGAAAATGGGAACTTGGCACAATTCCTGGGCAATAAGTGAACACAAAGGCAAAAGGACATGAGCAGCTAATGGTTAACTACTACTGGTAGTTAAAAGAAGTCTATTTTAAATGTGATGTGATGTGTTTGGGGTCCTCTGTGAAATTCATCGTCTTTGGATCTGACTACTGATAAAATCTTTGGTGGTTTTTATGTCTTTTTTGGCATGCAGAACCTTGAATTCACTTTCTTGACCTTTATAAGTCAGAGTGCGTACCAAACTTTTCATTCAAAAGTAGACGTCTAACAGGATTTGCAGTCATGCAAAACTCTCATGAAAATTTATAATAGGAACCAAATACCTTAAAGTCAAGACACACAGAATTCAAGTCTATTAACACACTGATAGCAGCTAATGAAAAATTTGATATATATATCACAGAGTTTAAGGACAAAGGGGCCTATTATACAATCTGTTCTGATCTCCTATGTTGCACAGATTATAACTTTTCACCCAATAATTTTCTGATCTCTGGGTGAGCTACTGTTCTTCTTCTAAATAGACAAACATCTTTAGTTTAAACTTCAGTGGCAGATCCTCTGTCTGAACTCCTTGTAGTATTTCTAGCAGTTAATCACACTGATTGTCTCATAGATGTTGATTTCTAGCCTGAACTTACCCAGTGATCTCTGTCAGCCTTTGGATGCCAGTATGCCTTTGCTTTGTGAGATAGCCCTGCACAGTAGTACTGTCATCATTTCATGACTACTCAATCTCTTCTTTGATAAATTAAATTAAATGGAGAGAGATGTCTCATCCTACAAGGATTTATAAAAAATTGGGATTTTTTTTCCTAGATTTGTTCTGACCTCCTTTAATAGAGGCCATTGAAGCATTGATTTAATCAGTTTACGTAGCACAGGAACTGGCCTAGTAACTCTGTACATAACATTCTCTTTCCATGCCAGCAATTACTTCAGCCACAACTGAAGAAAGTGCATACCAGGCCCGTATGACCCATATTCTAGGTTACTAGGCATATGGACTTATATTTGGCTTCAAATGAGAAAAGGACATCAAGGGGCTCTTAGGAACTGATTTTCACACATGATTATTTCTTTTCTCACAACCAGTTTCATTCATCTGCAAATTTCATTACAGTTTTATGTTTGCTTCCAGTAAAGTACTTGATTAGCACTGGGCCGAAGAGAGATTCTTCCTGATTGTCATCCAAACTTTATCAGCTGAAGATGCCCATATCCTCTACCAGCTGTTACATGCAAATTAAAGCCTGAATTGCTTATATTCTCCATGAATTTCTGCATTCATAGTTAACAGTCAGGCCTCAAGAATGGGATACCATACCAAACATTAGATACAAGTTATATGGGCTACAGTAATAAACCCTAGATATGAAAGCAAGAATTTGTTCTTAACAAAACAATCTTATAAAAGTAATTATTAGCCTGGTTATGATGACAGTAAAACTTACCATTCATATAACCTGATTTTTACCTCCCTTTCTCCAAAATAATTTAGCCTAAATTGACACAAACAGACTTCCTGCTGTCCCCTCTTCCCCTGATACTATGCTCAGCCTTTCACTTCTGCAGTAGATCCTAAACTTGATAAAAGGCTTTTGCCATGAACTGGAGTGAGGATGAGTCATCTCTAACTCAAGTTCTTACTGCACTTTTTAAAGAACTGTGATACTGATCTTGTCTTCATGTTAGATACTGAGTCTGCTTTAGGTGATTTTTTATATTTTTGCAAAAATCACCTTAACTTCTTCTTCTTCTATTATCCGTAAATCCAGTTTTACCCAGTTTCTGGGTTGCATTTCTTTAATAATCAGGGAGTGATTAATCATTTGTGACTTGCATTTGGAGCTCTGCAGCCTTTTCTATCATCTTGCGCTTATACTTTCAAGGCGTGATAATCTTTTGGGTGCCCACTGAAATTTTTTTTCAGCATCCTCCATGCTTGTCTCAGTTTATAGAGCTAATGTTTTATTAGCTCAGCACAGTACCACATACATCCTTGTCCAGGAGCCATTAATAGCACATCTTACAAAAACAGCAATGTGGACAATATGCTCTGATAACTGCTGACTGTCAGTATCAACCAGTTACAGCAATAACACTAGTATGGTTTTTTTCATTATATAATCCATAGCTGGAGTTGAGCCCTCTAGAAGTTAAAAAAACCCCTAACATGGTTTGAAAAACATTTTTCTACAATAAATAATAAAATCTGAAGTAGCTACTGAGCTGAAGTCTGTTGATTAACTTTACATCTATTCAACTCAAAGAAGCATTTTGCTCCAGGGAACTTGCTTAAAGAATTTCTTTGTTAGAGAAATTTTTAATAAAGTAATTATAAAATAAGCCGTACATCAGCTAGCAAACTTTTGAGATACAAGTTAGATCAAAATTTGTATTTTATGAATTTCTGAATACCACACATCATAGGTAGGCTTATTTGATTTCAACTGTAAGCATTGCAACAAATACTTACTGTCATAAACCTGCTAGTTGTTACTAGCTCAGTTCCTTTGATGCAGAAAATACAACTTTTCATGAAGGAAATTGCAGACAATATATTTTGATGACTTAATACCTTAATTCATTCATCTTAAAACCTTTGTTCTTTGCAAATACTTCAGACTATCTGACAGAACCTTCTTGACATAATGGTTCATTGGAGGTTCCGAATGATAATTCACTCCTACAGATTTGCAATTGTTCTGGCATAATTTCTCCCTGAAAGTGACTGAAGAAAATTCGTGGACTCCTTCTAACTGGACTATCTGAAGATATATAGAGCCCACCAAGAAATCAGATAAGGTTTGTTGGAAAGCAAAACCAACCAAAATTATACAAGCTAGGTTGTTATTCTTGCTGTTGCTCTTGTCCTTCTACAGACTCAAAATGCATATATGCCAGTAACACTAACAGTCTGAGACTGACTTGTCTGTCACAGGCTGGCTTTATCCTCTGATCACAGCATAATGCTTTCATGACTGAGACAGAAAGATTTCTTATGAGTGTTATACTTTACTCTGTCCCAAAACCCACTCTTGGTAGAGGTCTGCACAGGTCAATGGCCCTAATTCTTTGCCAAAATGCTACAGTCCTCACAAAAGTCAATGAACAATGAAAATGACAGGAAATTTTGCCCTGTATGTTAACAATTGAATTTGACATGTTATCTCAGGTATATACCTTAAAAGACAAATTGTATTGCAGCTGTATGTCTAGTTGCAATTTCTGAAAAACACTTTGTAGTGTGGATAATATGCACTCATTTTTAGTGCCCAACAGCCTTGAGCAGAGAGCATGGAATATTTCTACCAAACACAATCTAAAAAAGCTTTTTGTTTGTTTTTCTTAGGATGAGTGATTTTCGCTTTGGTAGCTACCTGCTCATGAAGAACAAAATTAAATGGTAGTCTCTGTAAATTTTGCTAAGAAATTAGCAAAAATTTTAAAGAACCTTTAAATGAGTTTGTGAAAGACAAAATTCACAGGAATTCACACATTGCATCCAAATTTGCCTTTCAAATGATCAAGAATCATTTGCAAAGACAAAGATGGGTTTGACAGGAAGCTGATAAGGATTTCCAGCAAGGCTGACTCAATCTTCAAGTCTGTCATAGCTTTATCAGGCAACTTTACTCATACAGAAGCAATTAATTTGGACCAAACCTAGCTGTGAAGAAGAACAAATGTTAAAGGAGATAAAGTCATTAAGTTGCCTTTATAGTCAATGGAGAGAAAAGAGAGTTTTAGTGTGTGATTTATATGATCCTTTGATACTTTGTTGATGTTAAGTAGAATAATAGCTTGGAAGTGTCTGTTTTTCAATCCTGATTTAAAAGGGACCCTGAAGTCATTGGCTTACAGGTGAATACCTACACCGTGGACAACTACAACCTATTTGAATGATCTCTGCCACTTGTGTATTTGTGCCTCATTTTCTGCATATAAATTGAGGATAACTATGTTATTTTTATAGTTGTTTCCTTTTTCTAAGCCTGTGTGGACCACAAGTTCAAAAGATAAGGTCTTTTATTTTCTGTACAAATCAGGTTTCAGTGTGGAACAGTTCAACCACTGCATTGGTATGAACATGTTCAAATTTTTAACAAATAAACCACTAAATTGATTTTAATAAATTATTTTCCTGACCCTAACTGGGGTTTCTTTATTTTTGCTGATAGTAACATAGCTTCTCTTTAGTGGCACATATATATGCAAGTTGCCATGATATCTCAGTGTCAAGAGATACTTCATGACACTCACCCCATTTTGCCAATTGCATCAACTAGAACCACACCTTAAAGCAAAAAATAATATTTTTCAGTCATTTCATCCTCCTTGAGAAAGCAGGTACAGCACTTTGCTATTAGGTGCTGTTGCCACTGTAAAGAAGGTATATGTAAATTAGCACTGACAGAACACAAGACAAAACACCTGAGTGATTTTGGACTCTGCATAATTTGCTGAGAATATGTCTCCTCTTGATGAACACTTTCAGAAAGCAGAAGGTTGAGAATATCATAGGACCATAGACTACTTTAGCTCACCAGTGGCCAGAGAAGTAAATTTGGACATGTAGATCTCTGATTTTCAGTAATTTAAGGAATTAAAATTTTTCTTAGCTTTCAGGGTTTTTTTTTAATTCTGATATTTTTCAATTTGTAACATTTGAAAAAATAATGCTAAACGGTAGAAAAGGATTAAAGAACACTAAATGTAAACCCCACTAGTCTTAAATTATCCCCATTGCTCAACCTAATGGGAACTTCCAAGGGTTTTCCAAAAGGTAGATGGAAGAGAAGCTTTCATTTTTCACAAGAACACAACTGAAAATGAGCTACCAGACTACCATGTGGTGCTAGAAAATCCTCTGGCTTGCTGTGAACAAGGGCTTGACACTGCAGAGTTAAAATCTCTAAGTGACTCTTACGTGAGGGGGCCTCAGTGTAGCTGTCTGGCTGATGTGTTGAGCAGGCTGGCTTGGCACAGAAGAAGAAATTGCAGAAGGGTGTCCACCCACCAGAAAACATGAGTAACCACCCCGATGCTTTAGGATGACTGACTGCACGCGGGAAGTCATATGCCACGCTGAGGTTTTATTTTGCTCTTTCAGGAGCGTTTTCATATCGGAACAAGTTTTCTGATGTTATCTTTAGAACAAGCACCTTTGTAATATCGTCCAGTGAAATATCTGAAATGTCAGATGGAAACTGAGAAAGAAGTAGGAGTGAAAAAATGCTGCCTAATTACAATTAAGCAAAATACTTGTTCTAACATTTTAGGAACAATGCAATTTTTAAACAAACCTTTATATCAAATTATTTTGATAATATTTTAATAATTCAAAATATTTCAACTTTAGAAAGAATCAGTTCCCTATGCCTGTATATGGGATTCCCACACATATTCTGTGGGCCTGGATATCTAAAGTTGCCTGCCACAAAGTGATGTGGACACCAGCAAGAGATGTGTCACAGCTACTAAACTAAGGATACAGCTAATATCCCATGAAAACTCTGCCTCTCCATTGATTGAATCACACTGAAGTAGAAGAACTGAGACATTTTAACTAAAATAACACCTTTTTCCACCCAAAAAAGCCCTCGAAAACCATGAGCTTGTTTTAAATACAAAACAAAAATTAAATACACTATTACTTCTCAATTAAGTTTTAACATTTTAAATTACACCTATCACTTTTAGTTTTAATTTCTAAAAAGTCAAAACTTTATATAAATATTATAAAGCTATTTATGTTGGATTATAGGCAGGAAAAACTTAAAATTTTTCAAACTTCTTTTCTTTATTGGAATGTACTTGTCAAATTTGAGATAACTTTGAGAAAAATTCCCTCTTTTCTCAGCAACAAGCTTGCTTTCTCTACAGATGCAATATGTTTTATTGTTATTCATTTAAAAACTTTCAAAGACCTACAAATTAGTACCATGTAAATAGCAAAAGTAAATTAAATCACAGTCTCTTCTTGAAAGATTCATCAATATTTATTCTTGAATTCATATGTCAATTGAAATTTCATCCTAATTATTACCAGGCAAATAATAAGCTTCTTTTATCAGGCCATTATGTCATGATAGCTGAAGAGTATTCAAAGATTTGCACTTCTCAAGCTTTCTAGAACTTGCCTCATACTTCACCTGGTCTGCACTGAACTCTTATATATAGCTATTTTATCTGCTAAGTATTTTGCTTACAGATTCTAATCTTTAAAACAAAGCAATCTCTCTTTCTAGTCACAGTCTCCTAGCAACAAAGCTTACTTCCCTCAATTCTGAATGCTGAAGAATTTATGGATACTTTGGCTTTTTTGTCTTATTTCAAGCAGTATGACTTTTTCTCAAGAAACGTTTTGTTTCCCTAAAATGCTATAAATCAATGCAAGATCCCAAATAGGCAATTTTAAACCTCTTTTGTTAAACAAAACAACACCTTAACACGTTTATAATCTTATTCAAATTCAGTTGGGCCACAAACATATTAAGTTTTTATATTCTGTATATAGTGCTGACAGTATCAGACAGCAATAGGAGAAAGTTCCCTTCTTAAAAGTGTAGGAGGAGTTAGTGTTGTGTAGTTAGTAGAGTAGCAAATTTCTCAAACCTAAATTCCCTTCAACATCCAGAAAACAGCTTTATTTTATTCATGGGTGTTTCTGCCGTATAAGACACCCTAAAAGTAGCAAACCCTTATTGATAAAATCCTATTCACTACTCAGCATAAGAGATTTGGTTGAAGATTTGGTTTCTTTGTTCTGTAGGGGTAAATATTAAAGGCAAAGGCTTCCCTCCTGTCCTGTGGCCTTTGCATATGCTGAGTGCTCTCCAGTCCAGAACATTACTGTGCTCCTTTCTGTTGCTGGCCCTTGACACTGAGAGACCAGGACAGTAATTCTCACCCATCTAATCAGATCAAGTGTATAAGAAATTTGAATTCTATTTATGTGGTCATCTTAAGGATATCAAATATCATTATACTCATGCTGTAAAATCCTTGTGTTTTTGCACAGAAAGTGCATTTAACACATGGCAATCTCCCCTGCTAAAAGTAGAAAGCTTCAAAATGTCTTTGTTTATTATGCATGAGCTTATAGGGAGATGCAGAAAGACTGTGAGCACCATTCTACCACCATCTTTTCTTCTTTATGCTCCCTCAAGTATGGTTCTTTCTTGATTGTTCTATTTTATTTTTTTTTTCTTCTGAATTCGCCAAAATTTGTAGAGGTCTCAAAGATCTTAAGATGAAAAGGGGTTTTGGGTAGAGGAAAGATCCTTCAGATACTAAGCCATTATATTGTGTAAGATCACAGGAAAGAGAGAGAATACTAGATTCCAAGTTTCATGAGTCCCAACACTTAGAGAAATACTAATTATTGTTAGAAATCATCTAGACTGTACTCTAGTCTCAGGTCATTTTCCAGGCTCCCAAATAATTTTGGCAAGTTCATAGTATTTTAATAGGTGTTTTTTTACTATTTTTTTGATTTTATACCTTTTTGGTTTTTTCCAGTTACTGAACAACAACTACCACAATGTATTTTGCTCATTTCCAAGACATTTTCCTGTCTCCCCTCTGGCTAAGATCATAATCTGCAAATCATGGCAATTCATATACCAGTATTAGGCAAGATAACACTTTTTTTCTACTGCAGTGAACTTTCAGAAGATACTTGTTAATCTGGTAGCCTTCCTACATGGATTTCCTGAAGAAGAATTCAGTACGTTACAGCATGGTTGCCTGAGCCAATTTTCTATCAACACTTTAATTATTGTCATGACCTTGTGTCTTGTAATGCAATATTTTTGTACTAGGCTTCTCTCAATGGCTATGGCCTTGAAGTCCTCTGTTGCTCACACAATCCTTGTGATGTCTGTCTTATTCTGTGGGATACTTCTGTAGGAGATTTTCCTGCAGCAGCTTCAGAGAAAGGAAAACCAGTGTACCCTTTCTGATTTGTGCCATCTGAACAGAAGCTGACACAATTTCTGTTTTTCTATTATTTTATGTATATAATGCTGGAAAGATTTTTAGTTTTCTATTATTTTTTTCAGTTTGTCAGTGTTAGAATGAACTCTGAGGATATTTACAGGCAGCTTATTACTTGAAAATTTAACTTGAGTCCTGTCTCTTTGTAAATTATGATCAATTCTATGTTAAGCTCTTTAAAAAAAAGATCTTCCATCACACCTTGATAGTTCCTTGTTGAAATGATGAGGTAATCAATCTGACTGTAAATCCACTGACCTATCACTCATGGAAAGTCCATTACCTGATTGCTTGAAAAACGTATGTTCTTACTGTGAAGTCACAAGAGTCACCATCCCCTTCTTTTTGTCTTGTCACACTAATGCATCTGGGAACAATTAAAGCAATCTGTGGAAGCTCTTGCCAGGGCTCCTCTTCTGAGGACACAGGGCAGGGCTTGGCAGTCAGGGTTGGTCCCACAGCCCCAGACGGGGACCAGGGCATCCAGAACAGCCAGGGCAGCCCCATCCCCCAGCACTGACCCTGGGGATAGGGATAGGGACTGGTCAAGGCCAAGCTGGGCTTGGCTCAGGTGAGGGCCCATGGGCAGGTGGAAGCTGGAGACCATCCCCACATGGCTTTGCTGGGCAACACCTGACATCCTGCAGGAGCAGCCGTGGGGTCATGGGCTGTGGGCAGAGTCAAGAGGAGGCCAGGCAGGGCTCTTAAGGCCACTGGTGCTCTCCAGACCCTGTGTCTGGCAGCACTTGAGCTGGAGACTGCACCTGGCTCACCCACTTCTGTAGACAAAAACAGACCCATTCTCCAGGCATTTATCCAGCCAAATTGGACAGGGCTCTGAGTAACTTTGTCTACTAAGAAGCATCCTTGCTTCTAGCAGGGGGGCTGGACTAGACAATCTTTAAAGGTTCCTTCCAACCCAAACCATTTAATGATTCTATTATTGATGTCTTCATTCCTGAGTGGATTGTAGCTCACATTTGCTTTTCAGAAGAGTGCATGAAGTCTATATTGTGTTCTGGGGAATGGTGCATTTTCTATCTCTCCTGTTGGAGCCAATCCACTGTGCAACATAATATATGGAAATGATGGGTCCAGAACTGCTACCAACAGCCCTGGCAGGTCCAGACCTCACGTATGAGATGTGTTCTGCATTGGACACAGAGCAAACAGGTGGAAGGCCACCTATGAATTTTTCATACCTTATCTGGCCATTATCTGGAATTTCTGAATAGTATCTAGTGAGCCAATTCCCAAAGAAAGTAGGCAATAAAATGCATCTTATAGAAGACCAGAGGTTATGGTGGTCCTGCAGAAAGCAGTGCCTGATTCAATGGCCTAGGAATAAGTGTTTCAGCCAGGAAGGTGAAAAGCTGATATGCATTGTTTAATTTCCTAGGATTTATTTTTTGATTTTTTTCCCCCCAGGGAAAGATTTCTGGAAATGAACTGAAGTTAGTGTCTATGCCATCACCTAGAGCAAACAGCTATAGTTAATTGCTGTGATGGACTATAAAGTACTTCAGAATGAAGCCATTGAATTGAATGATTTTAGGTACCTGAAATAAAAGTTTAGAATTGTTAGAAAAATGATTCACTCTTCAAACAAAGTCCCAAATTATGCAGAATGCAAGCAGCTTGGACACATAACCCTAATTCTCCTAGCCCGCCCATGGCAGGGGGCTTATATCTAGATGATTTTTGAGGTCCATTCCAACCCAAACCATTCTATGACTTTATGATTCTATGATAACCTCTCTTGCTTTTTAAAATGTCATCTGGCCCTGGAAGAAGGTAAAGATCTCTCTCTCTCCAGAGCCATCATATCCTTGCCTGCAGGGCCTCTTCTGTTTGGTGCTCTCAGAGCAAGCCTAAGAACTCAGCTCTGCCCAAACCTTGTGTGCACACATGCCCATCTGCCAACTGCACTGTGTCTAGGGCACTGCTGATGTTAAGGACATCTTAGATTCAGGTGGCTGAATCGAAGGGTCTGCTTGAAAGCTTCTTTTACCCAGGCCTTTCGCATGTTTTTAATATCTTTTTGTACATGAACTGTATGTCAGGATAGCGTGAAAATAAATACATTTAGTTGCTGCTGTTGGAAATCTCTCTACTTTGAATATCTAAATATTTATCAGACCCAAGAGAAAACAAGCATAGAAGTAAATTTAATTAAGTGTTTGGGATACACGAAGAGAAGGAAAAACTGAAATTTTGCCATTGTTTTATTATTTTAATTTTATAGTGAGTACTCAATGGACAATGGCAGACAATTAGGCTTGCCTCCCTTTTCTAGGTGAGTTCTGTAATCAACACATTTTAGACTTGTGGTTCGTTTTCTCTCTTTCCTCTCATTTCTGACACTCAACTGTGCCAAATTGAACAACAGTTTCACTGAAAGGGCCTAAAAATCCTCCCCTCACTTCGTTCCCCAAGGTGTGGGTAGGATAGGGTATCTAAACGTTTAGGTCTTTCTTGTGTGATAAGAGATACGGATTCAAACACTATTAATACTTTGCTGTAAATGTAATGGATTGCAGATTCCAATGAGATTTTTTTTTTTAAGTTCTCTGTGTATCACAAATTTCCAAATTATTTTCTGGCAGAAGCAAAGATTGAGGAAACAGAACAATCCAGGGTAATTAGGCACAATGCAGGTAGTCACCTGGAGGAGGGATTCACCTGCATTCACCTTCTCCTATGCTGCAGCCCTTCCTCTTGTGTTCAACAGCTTCTGCTCCCCAAGGAAGAGAAGAAATAGTCCCCTGAACAAAAAAAAAGCATATCCATTATTCCTTATATGCCTTTTCTCTCTGAAGTGTAGAAATTGCTTTTCCTCCAGCCCAAAGCCTAGAGAATATCTGTCACAACTTCAGCATCTCAATCTGACCTTTTGCTGTCCTTTTCTGGCTCAGGCTTCTTCTGCCCATGTTTTCTATGTCCCTTAATTCTACATAGCTCCCATGTGTTTAGGACATTTTCTGTTCTCTCAGAGTTCTAATGATGCATTGGTGAGGCTGGAATTCGCATTGGTACAAACCTCTTATTACTGGTGGGCCAAATGGCATTTCTGTGATCCTTGATTTCATCTTGACAGGGAGGACCACGAATCCATTGAATTTCATAGCAAAATTTTTATTCAGCCAAGACTTAACTGTTTATGAATGTTAGAGGGGTGAATGCAGTGTATTTTGCTGTTATATCTTTTTATTGATTTCTTTTATAGACTTACCATTTTCCACATATACACAGCATTATAGAAATCAGTTTTGTGAACATGCCTTTAACTAGCAGCTGTGATTCAGTCATCTTACAACAATTTTACAACATTATTAAACCTCACTGGTAGCTCAGATCTCATTAAATCACAGGCTACCTCACCGATTTAAGAATATAACAATCATTTTCCATAAATGTTAAATGTATGAAAGATTTTCCTCTGTTCTATTAAATTTTATTATAAAAAAGATAATACATTTAACAGACAGAAGTATTTTATCAAATGTTTTATTATGTCATTAAACCTTAAATATCTTCCTGCTTTCAAGAAAGGAGAACAGATTATACATCTAGGAGACTTAATAAACAAGGCTTAAAATTCATTTAACAATTAAGAAACTAAAGAAAAAGCTTTTTTCATATATTTTCCCCATGGGTTCTTTTTTTTTTTTTTGCACCAATTTACAGCTGAAATAATAGGAATCATTCTAAATATATATACATGGAAACAAACCTAATGTGGGCTTCACTGTGTAGGCTAGGATTCTTTAAGAGATATTATTGTCATTCATCATCCAAAAGCCAACACTGAAAAAAGCTGTAAAGAACAGGAAACAGGAACAGCAAAGCACAATTACACCTACAACTGTATAATATAGTCAGAATATAGCTAGGCAATACCCCGTCAAAGTTAGCTGCAGAAAGTTACTGTGATGTATTATTTCTCATTCTATAAGAGCCACTTTTGAGTAGATATAAAATTAATCAGTGCAAAGTTCAGGAGCTTTCAAAGTGCAGGTCACTACTTTGTTGAGGAGATTAAGTAACTTTCAAAACTACTTTAAGTAATTTTTAATTAATTCATCTTCTTTCTGACAGCTCCGGAAAGGGCTGTGAAGAGCAGGATGTAATTGGGGATCACCACCCAAGGCTTAAGTAAATAAATTCATTGCTAAAAGCAGTCACCTCTGAGGAACAAGCTGCCCCTTGCTGAGCTGAGCGGGTGTGAGGAGCACACAGCTGCCCCCGGGCACGGGGCACAGGCAGGGCACGCGTGGGGCCCCCAAATCCCGCCTGGGACAGGACCACATGGGAGGCAGATGGTCATCCTCGAGCAGAAACAGTCACAACCTAGTTCCTCTATCTAGATAAAAAGAAGAGAGCCTTTTTTGTTGTTGTTGCTGCTGTTGTTGCTTTTGCAGAGGGTTTAACTGAGGTAGGATAGTCTTACCCATTTTTAGTATAAGAATATTCCAGTATATTGTGAAAGACAGGAATGTTAAAAAATGCAATATTAATATAGGCCAGATCGTCCCAGGATAAGGTATCAACTCAGTGACTGATTGGGGAAATCTTGATTTTGTATTCAGGCATGAACATTTTGAAATCTGAGAAAGGATATCTAAGTTTCATTTTGCATGAGAGCCTGTGTAGCTGAGATGAAAAGGCTCCATTAAGATAGAAATTTGGGGATACAGTGAGGGGACTTGTTTGCGGGAAATACTATTTCACCCCCTCAAAAAATGACTTTGGTCAAATTATTTTACTCAAAATACATGTCTTGCAGGTAGGAAAAACCAACATGATCACTGTAATAGTCAAGCTTCCACACAAAATAAAATGAAGAGACCACAACATTTCATAACAATGTACTAGAAAGAGCTAGTGAGATGGCAGGACCTGTATGAGCTTAGGGCAGAGATAATGAATCAAGCTGGGAATGAGGGAATCTGGAGAAACAAACAGTAAGTCCAAAATGCAATGTCTAATACCTGATAGGTTAGTAGCTAGGAACATTTATTTTGAAAGATTGCATGCTCAGGTAAAGCAGATAAGCTCCAAGGAACAGAATTGGAATTGAGCAAATTAATAGAACTCTGATTGTTTCCCTATCTGAATAAAACAGAAAAGCCAAGCTTGAATATTTTGAGAAATGCAGTTCTAAAAGCAGAATAAAATTTGCAGAGATATCAGAAAGACAAACCAGTGAGTTTTCTGAGCAAATTGGCTTTCTTTAATCACTATGCAGCTCCAAAAGGAAAGCAAACAACTTTCAGAGACTATCAAACAGATGTGAAGAATGAAACTGCAGTGCTGAACGGAGATCTGGTATTTCTCTTTCAGTTAAATCAAAAGCTGAAGAGGACTTTGTATCATATGGACAATTCTCAGGCAAACAGTAATTAGAAGTTATGTATCTGAATAGAGAGATGGAGGTATTTCATTTGAAAAGGCCTGTGAATGATTGCTTTATCTCCTTCATTATCAGAGTGTGTTAGAACTCAGCTGCATATATCTGATGCATCTGCTGGTTCACTGCATACTAAGTACAAGGGGATATAGACTTAAAATACTAAGATTTAACTACTGTACTGTGGGGAATGGTGGTAGTTTAAATTCCAGTGATAACCAGAGGACATTCCAACAGATGCTTAGTGTCTGTAATTAGTGTGGGAAGCAGACTCTAAGCAAGAGTCTTTAAAGTTTAAATCTCACAAGGGAAAGATAAAGACTTAATATGAGGGAGAAAAAAAAGTGAAAAAAGAAGATCTTACCTGACAGTTTTTTGGTTGTTAATTGTAATTCTGTTCTGGCTTCCAGTGTTCACAGTGGGATTTTTGGTACCATAGTTTTCCTGAGGCAGACCTACATTTTTCATTCAGGCCTTGATTTCCCATTGTATGATTGCATATAGTGAGCTCTTGACAAAGGCATCATGTCATGCCCACAAAGTTATGATCCTATTCTTTTCATGTGCACAGACCTCGTGTACAGCATACCCCAGAAGAGAAAGTGGTCATTGTTCTACCTGGATGTAGTTTTAAGAACACCAAAACCACTTTTACAGGTGTCTCTGATAGCAACCTTAGCCTCATCATTTTTAAAATTGCTATTATTATTATTATTATTATTATATTGTTATGATAGATTTATTACTGCTGATTGAATCTAAAAACCCTCACAAGAAAGGGACAAGACTCAAGTTGCTTTCCTGCAATATTTTTTATTTTTACTCTTCAGGGCAAACATCTGATAGGGAAGGATTATGGTTTAAACTGCATTCACCTCTTTAGTTGGCTAGTATGGGCTTACTGTCAGGAAGCAACTCAGTGTCATTGCTGATGTGTTCCACCTATTGGATTCCCCAGCTCTGCCAGGCTCCATGCCCTTGCCAGTGTCCTTGCTATCTTCCTACTCTATATAATTTGAAATACTGGACTTTTTTTTTTCTTATCACACTATTCAAGGTCAGATTTTAGACCACGCTATGCAGATCTGTAATAGCAGATAGTTGCTTGATCATGAGTCCTGTCAATTAGCCATCTATGGTTCAAGAGGATTTAATTTAATTGAATATCATTAGTTTAGTACTTTGTAAGGATGGGAATATGATATTCATTTACTCTAATCTGGTAGAAAAAATATATGCTCCTTACCACTTTTTAACTTAAATTTTCAAATAACTTATCACAGATTTTGACCACATTGCAGAGCTGTCATTTATGAAGTCCTTTGCAGCTGATTCTATTTTATCTTCTGCTGTTTTAGCAGTACCATTTGAAGGACTTTACATATTAATTGAGCTCAGTGTAAAAGATACCACTTTTTTTAACACTGGTTTAAGTATTTACATTTAAATAGATCTTGGAGTGAAAACCAGCAAAACTACATAAAATAAATAAAAGGTTTGTACAAGAAGGGAATGGAGATGAGAATGAAAAGTGTGCCAAATCCAGATCCAGTATTTCACTTTTACTCAATCTGACTCCAAAATCTTCATCATTGCTATGTGGCTTTGCTGCCCTTCTGAAATCTATCCACAGAACCTCCACCATCTGCCACTAACCTTCTTTCCCTGAGGACCAGATTCCCAGCTGATGCAAAAAGTGCAACCCCAATGATTCCCTTACATGCGACCTTATTTTGATTCAGACTTTGCCTCAGGGTTGCTTTGTCTACTGCCATCACTCCTGTTGTCAGACCTGACACAAGGCTGAGTTTCTCCCAGAGGCTTGGCAAGGAGTGACCTCGGCATCCTTGCAGAGTTCCATTAGCTTCAAACCAGGTTGCCCTGTAGGACCTGGTTGTAGTTACGGGACATAAGCTGAAAGCTCTTCAAGAAAAATATTTAATCTCATTAGGCTCTGAAATTTCATCTACAGAAGCCTCAAGGTGAAATAGAGGTTACAGTCACACAGCAGTGGTCAGTGATTGATTGTTTCACATTTCAGTAATATTACCCTTTTTCATGACTACCGCTTACAGAAAATATATATTATCCTAATCTTTAAAGAATGTTCAAGACAATTGCATAATATTAACTATATCTTCAAGTGGTCTTCTGATCTTTCAAGAAATGTGTTTTCTCAGCAGAATTACACCCTTTGATGACATTAGTTCACTATAAACGGATAGGCCCATGGTTATATCCATTTTTTAGCAAAATTACAGGTTTTCCTGTGAAATTTGCATCAATGGATGCATCTCCTAATATATGGTTTTTGATCCTGGTTTTCAAATACTACTCTCTATAAATAGCATCTTTAAATATCTGTAAAGAGGAACTAAAATAGTTCTGGAATTCTTTTTGTTTCATTACTTTTCCATGCTCTCCCTCTACCTTTAGTTCTTCTCTTCCCATCCTGTTTTTGACTCTCCACGCTGGAGTAGGAAATAAACTCTCTTCCATAGGTCTCCTATTTGTTGATTTCTGACTCAGATTATGAAGGTCTTCCCTTCCCCCTGGACGTGGGGAAAGGGATACAACAGATGGTTCTCTCTTTGACTATTTATTTGGTGAGGTCTGCATTTTCTTTTTGGAACTCCTTTCTGATGAGTTAGAAAAAAAAAAGCCTTATCTCTGCAGTATGTTTTACTTTCTGAAGTGGCTTTTCTCTGACAACCCCAGCTGTAGCACTCGTACCACTTTTCTCCTTACTCAGTTTTTAAAAGAGAGAATTTTTTTTTGTGAAGTCAGCTTGGCAGCAGTGCTTATTTGCTCTTTCTTCATTTGCTGGCCATTTCTCATTACCTGTCTCTTTCTACACTATGGTGAAGGCATACACAGCACCCTATTTTAGTCAAGACACTGCAGAACCAATAAAAAAATACATCACTAAGCTGGAAAAATTCTAATACTAGCATTCATTAACAAGCAAATAAGACAAGTCAGAAGATTCATGAATAAAAACCAAGACACAATATAAAAAAAATTAACAATGCAGAATCATTACCTATAGTCCCCCAACCTCATAAACAGGCATTTGCTTAGTTCTGTTTGCAAAAAGCCTGAGCATATAGTAAGAATAGTAATTTTTATCCCTTTTTTGTGTGTGTTTCAATAACCACTGATATTGCATCTGTATGCTACCAGATAACTCAAAATACAAATTCTATCCAGACTGAGGGCAGGGAAGGGCAGGAAGGAAGGCTTGCTGGTATTTCTTCAAATGAGTACTGAAGCATACAATACAGTGTTTAAGCCCTTTTATTTTCAGGTATGTAGGAAAAGAGATAATGCATTGAAACTTATTCCAGGAGAAAGCCTGAGACTTCAAAGTCAGCACAGCAACATCTTTTGAGCAAAACTGGCCATACAGAATGAGTTTAAATTGGCTTCTTACTTTGCTTCATGGGATTTTCTTTTGATCTCGTACCAGAAGACCTAAAGACAGATTTATTCTATGATCACACTGGAGCCTAAATCCATTGAATAGTAAAGAGATTGCAGGGATGCTCCCTGTTCCAAGTAAGACCTAATCTCTTGAGAATAACATAAAAAATTAATTTTCTGGATTTTTTTTTAAGGGAGAACTCTCGCAAAATATCCTAGAAAGATTGCCTTCTGGGTCTGCTGAGACATTCCTCATGCTAACCATTTAGTATATTTTTCCTTCAGGATTTTCCCTTTTCTTGCTTCCTTTTAGCCCCAAAAAGTACCCAGGGACCAACTGAATGTGCAATAGAATCCTTTGTCTTGCTTTTGTTTTGTTTTGTTTTGTTTTTTTTTAAATTTGATTTTACTCAATGAAAAGATTACTGACAAGTCACCTTTTTTTGAAGAGAAATTTCTATAAAGTTTTGAAAGCAACCTGCTTCATAGGGGAAGAATAGTAAACTGTGAAAGAGTTGCAGCAATGTTTTTGCAAAAGAATGTTTTTTCCTCTGACTGTCAAAAAGAAAGGTTGCAAAGACATGCTTTTCTTAGACACACAGATTTTGGTGATGTTAGCCAAAGAAAGGTTTATGCTTTTCCAGGAAGACTCTTTGATCACTACTGAAGACACAGGGAGAGGTCAGAATGAAAATTTGAAACAAAAATAAACCTTTTTATACAAATAATTTTTTCCAGAAAAACAAGGTTTTTCTCTCTCTCTCTGAAGATGAACAACTACATTTTAAAGTCTCAGAAATTGTCACAGGAGCTGTCATATTCCAGTAATTTCTAACAATAGCTCCATTTACTAGGTAATAATGCAGTTTAAGCTCAATATCAAAAACAGAGGCCAAAAGAAGATCCTGCTGGTGCAAATTGCCATGGGAACATTCAGTAGTGTCTTCAGAGAAAGTCTAAGGGGCACATTTTTTGTGGAAGTCTGCAAATGACAAATCCAGAGGAGTCTGTTAGGGAAAAAAACAACTGTAGTCAAAGACAATAAGTTTATAAGGAGATTTCAGACTTTAAGTAAATTAATAAATGTAGAGTTTGATTTAGAGATTTTAACATCTTTAATTTTGCTTTTTAAAAAAGATATTATTGGTATAATATTCCAATGGCTTAGTGAGAAAAAGGAAAAAAACCCTGGATATATTATAACAAAAAGGAAAAAAAATACCAAATATTTTAATTTCTGCTAATTTAAAAGTTTATTGTGCTGTTTGGGAAGTAGCTCAGAGAAAGCTGATTGACAGATGTGCTCTTGAACTGTTATTGGTGGAAGCATCTTCCTGTTCTTCAGTTTGGTTTTTAGTATGTTTCAGGCACAAGAGGTCATCTTTCTTGCAGAGGTGATTGATCTTCAGGGACTGTTTTTCAGCATATTTTTTATTTTTCACCTAGGAATAGCCAGACACTGTTTAAGCAGTAAAGGACCATCAACAGGACACTACATACTTTTGACATTACTCTGTGTATGAGGTGCAGAAATTGCATACCTTATAAATGCCACACAGTTTTTGGTAAAGTGAAGGTAGGTTCTTTCCTCGAGCAGTACTTAATAAGGTACTTGAGGTTTTCTGTCAGAATTTTTTTTTTATTTTGAAAGCTATTTTAATTGGTAAAACTTTGCTGTCTATTCCACCCATAAAATCTGCCTTCTTTGGTCTTCCTCTGTTCAGCTTTTCTACTTATACCATCTTTACTTTTGAACACCTGTATTTCTGATTCTGGTTTCTGGTTTTCTTACTTATCTGTTATCTTACTTGCTCTAGATTGAACGCCCATCTCTTCATTCCGGAAAAGTTCCTGCCTGAAACAACTACACACACAAAAGGAGGAGGGAATTTATTATGGGAACTTGGAATACTTCCATCATATTCAAAATAGGGGTTCCCATCTCATCAGTTAAAATGTAATTACCTCATCACAGACAATATGCCTCATTTTTGTTTAGCTTGCTATCTATGCCTTTCTAAATTTTATTAAAATGTCCCTGAGTAGGTTATTTTTATTATCTTGCACTTTCTTTTTTCTTTATTTATTCAAACATCTCCGAGCATGTTATTTTTATTGCCTTGCAGATTCTTTTTTTGCTTTATTTACTGTGGATTTTAAGTTTTCATTTCAAGCGCTAAGGTGCATCACAGTACAGAAGCATGCCTTTTTATAGGCATGCACAAATTTATTGACAGCAGCCAGTTCAGGATCAGAACTGTTCTCATCTTGATTTGGCAGGGCAAGTTCCTTTTATTATATTTATGAGATTATAAAAAACAGTATTTTCTCAGCTTTTTATGAAACCCACTCAATAGCTTAGAGACAACAAAGGAGCTCAACCAAAACGTTCCTCAACACTCTAAGCCTCTGTCCCCCAGTCTTTTGTGGGATACTTATTTGTGTCTCTGCTCTGATCAGTTTGTGTGGTCTCACAATAGTGAGGTCATCAACCTGTAAGGTGAGGGATTTCTGGTAATACCAAGGAACTTCAGAGACTTGAGGGAAAAAATAAACAAAACGGTATCGAGATAGTGTTGTTCACATAAAAATGTGACAGTCATCTGATAACTGATATTTTCTTTCTTTCTTCACTTCAGACTGCATGGTGCATAGAAACAAATGAAGTACTTCTCCTTGAGAACCGGACACAAATACCCGTAGCCTTTTACAAAGATTGCCATGCTACAAGCCTTCCCCAAGTACTTATATTCATACTTGTGCAATGTCCTCAGAAGGTCAGCTTCAGCTCCTACTCCTAGGGGAGTTATTCTTGTCACATGAATGCTTATGCTTTGCTAACTTTTGTACTGACTGTTGAAAGGCAATTGCAGGCAGTGCAAAACAAAGCTCTGATTAACATAGTTGTTATGATTTGAGCCAAGAAGGCCTGCTGGAAATTTTCCCCTTTCATTTTTGTTCACTTTTGGACTGCGTTCTTAGGAAAAACAATCACCATTTCCAGTGAGTTTAGATGATACCTATATTTAACACTTCTGTCAAACTGCTATATTGAGATTTCGACTCACTTTAACTGCTTATGTAAGACAAATTATTGGACACTAGCTGCAAGATAATAGGTCCATTAAACAGACTAAAGCAATGCCCTCTAATTTTACTAAATAAAAACTCTGTAAAGCAGTGTCAATTAACTAGCTCTAAATGTCTTGTGACTAATCTTGCCATGCACAACCACATCTGTAATATACTTCATAAAAAATTATGAGATTCAAAAGAAACTGATGAAAATTTTAAAAAGCCAATTCTTTTATAAGAATTTTTCCTAAGAAAATGCCATTTATCTCCTTTCCAGAAATAGAAAGCCAAAATACTAGCCGCAGTCTTCAATAAGGGTATCAATCCAGTTCACTTGACACTTCCTTAATTTTGAATGTGGCAAAAAGAGAATATAGCAGATATCAAAGAAAATTGATTTATGTCATGAGAACAGGCCTGAAATATTATACAGAGGCCACAGTATCAATGCATTGTTGCTATCATGTAGAACACTAGACTGACAGATTAGATCTAAACAGACTGGGTCAGCAGTGTGCTTCCAAAGTGAGATTAATGCTCTTCTCTGTATTCTCAAGGAGTGGTCTTTGGAGATCTTGAACTGTACCACCTCAGATGAGACTAAACTGGAAGAGGAGCTCCAGGAGAATGGCCGGTGCACTCTACCAACCCATGGTCACTCAATCCATCAGGCCTGAAGTGAAGTAAGGCCTGAAGTAGAATTAGCCTGAAGTGAAGAAAGAAAACACAACAAAAAGCCCAAACAACAACAACAAATACTCCAGAACTTCACTGGCAGTTGTTTTCCTTACAGATGGTGCATTCCAATTGGTCTGTCACTGTGTGACAGCTAACATAGGCACAGCCGTGTGCTTCTCCTCTTGGGGTAGCAAGGTGCAGTCCCTTCATAGGAGCCTGAAGGTTCTTAGTACATCACATCTACATGGGATACATTTTAATCCATGCCTCAATATTGCACAAACATGTTCTTTCATCATGCATGATGCCACAATTGAATTCATAAAGAAATTAATAAAAATGAAGAACAGTTTTAAGGCTAAATAATAAAGTTTGACTACCCAAGATGACCGTGAAACAATGAGACTTCTGTACACCCTCTGCATATGCATTGTTCAGGTAAACACTAAGCTTGATCATCAACAAAAGGGGTTTGGGTTTTGTGGGTTTTTTTTAGCTTTCACCGTCAAATTTAATCATTGCAGTAAGAAATAAATGCATAAAAATAATCAGAGAAGATGACTATAACTGCATATGTACTTGTCCACTGATGGCCAACACTTGAAACGTGTTCTACCCCTCAGGAATAAAGAAGAAAATCCCCCTCAATATTTTATACCCCAGGCAGCTTTTATTTTCAACTTTTGAACTCCTTTTTCATTGCTACCTCTGAGGAAAACTTTTCCTCACAGCAATGTAAGGTAAAAAGGGAATGGCAGCTTGAAACAAGAGAGGATTGCCGCTTTTCATCATAAGTCTGCCAAGTTGACAGCCAGAAAACATTACCAGCTAGAAAATTGTCCTTGGAGAGGTGTTTTGGTCTCCTTCACCATGAGCACACGTGCAAGCATTGTATTAGAATGCCTTTATTTATTTTGATTTTTTAATGTGTTGTATATGTTTCTGTTCAAGTGGTATCCATGGATTCAGTGTATACCTTGAGAAATCTTATTTGTCTCTTCTGTCCTCCAGCCATTTTTATGAGTGAGCTGCTCATGTCGCAGACATTCTTACAAAGCATGAAATTTTCCAGATGAAACCTCAAGTGAACTGCTCCTGTTATGGTTCAGTAAATGCCTCCCAGATTCTTCCACACAGAAGAAACCTCATTTCCTCCTTTGGAGTTTATTACATAGTCTGTTTGCAAATTTTTTTTTTCCTTTATCTACCATTGAAATCTTATTCTGCATGTATAATTCTTAAGCCAAGTAACTTCCTTAACAATAATGAACAACTACTTGAGAAAATTTTTTGCATTTTCAAGGGGATCTAGAGAAAAATTATGTCTTTATCCTACCAAGAGGAAAATCCTGTAGTCATATACAATACAGAAAAAGAATAAGAACAGCCAAATACGAAACCAAACAAAAATAAACCAAAACAAGCAAACAAGTCAGAAGTTAAGCAGCATTTTGTCAGGAGGCTGATATAATTAGGTTCCTTGGAGGAACATGTGCCTGAGTAATTGTCTGAGTAAGGGGAATAGTCTCTCCCACACAGTCAGCGTTTTCAGATTCCACAGTGACCTGACTCACATGAAGTTTTGGGCCTGGCAAATCAGACTCAAAGTTTCATGTTTCAAGGTTGTATAAAGAAATAACATATCTCTATTATTTTCTCTTCTTGCAAAACTTATGCCTTAATGAAATTCATGACTCAAGAGAAATTGTTGTCGCTTTTTATAAAAAATTAAACTTCGGTGATAAATTCTGGTGGATATTAGCCATATGCAACATAAATTTCTCCCACATCACTGTTCTTAATCTCAGCAAAGATAAAACCCTCAACAGGGAGCTTGCTCTTGCATCACAGAAAATGAGATATC
This sequence comes from Promerops cafer, assembly GCA_013398275.1. Taxonomy (NCBI): domain Eukaryota; kingdom Metazoa; phylum Chordata; class Aves; order Passeriformes; family Nectariniidae; genus Promerops; species Promerops cafer. The sequence goes on along the minus strand of VZSE01009483.1, from coordinate 2,736,422 downwards.
TAGCAAATATTACAGAGGACTGCATGCAGTATACATTTTGAGGAAGCACATTCACAAAAAGAGAAAAAAAAAAGGCTGATTTTTCCTCTTAGTTTCATTTGAATAATCAAACTCTGAATTGGAGCACTTAAATGGAAGTCAAGGAACTTGGAGTGTGATGGAGGAAGCAGTAATCAGTTTGAAAAGATGTTGAATCTCTGATGAGCGTTGAATATGTCAGATTAAGTTATGTCCTAGAAAGGGAGGTTCCCTGAACAACTGCTAGTCACTTTAAATTATTCTGCATTTCAAACAGGAAATCATCCAATTAGACTAACAGCTGCAGAGATTGGAATAAGCCTTGCATATTAGAAAACTAAAGAAAATGCAGCTGAGTACTATGGAAAGGAGCTAAGGTAAGTCATTTTCCCTCTTCTGTAATAAAACTTAATTTCAAGGACTTTTAGGATGAGGAAATGACTGCAAATTTATTACATGTGATTGAAACAGGAAAAAACATTTACCATGAATTATGCCGGATATTTTTTTTTTCTTACGTGTATTTTGTTTGTCCTGAAATATCCACTGTTTCTTTCAAGGTGGGTGGAGACTTCCGTATTTCTTCTTGTCCCAGGTCCATTCCAATACCATCATTTTTATTTCCAAATGTTTTAAAGAAGATAAGGAACAATATTATATTACAATTACTCTTTGGCTAAGAGTCATCTCCATTTGAAACTTTGTTCACAAATACAGTCTGACATTGCAAACCACAAACTATATGCGAAAAAGGAAAAAATAGATGAGGTCAGGAAAAACAGTAACACAGAAGATGGAAATGAGTGAAAAAACTCAATAACAGACAGAATTCTGATGCCAGGGAAAATCGCATGATGAAAGAAAATAATATTGAAAATAGAGCATAGTATTAAAACACCTTGAGCATTCTACTGTATCTGAGAAAAGACATAAAACCAATATAATTTTACCTAGACACCTCCATGTAGTTTCAGTATCAGAAGATATAAGCCAGCCTGTATGTCAAAATTATCTTTAACTTTTAATAAATGGACTAATATTAGACATCAGTCTAAAAAAGCAAAATGGATAGAGTCATGAAGTGTCAGCCACAAATTCTAAATTTTTTTTTGTTTGATTTTTCTCTGTGAAGAATTGTGTTTTAAGCAAAAAAAAAAAAAAAAAAAAAAAAAATTTAAAAAAATTTGATGGGAAAAATTTTTTTTTTCA